>JAODAL010003959.1:0-102500 GCA_025379985.1 Phyllomedusa bahiana
CATCCAGAGCTGCATTCAGAATTGCACTGACTTCCAGAGAGGAGCCCTTTGTGAGCAAAGTCCTTACATTAAGGAATCGTAAGCGCAGCTTTGGAGATTGGGGAAATAATTTTTTGTTAAATATCATATTAACCTGTTAGAAAATTGTCAATTTTTTTTCAGAGCGGCTTTTTGGAAAGTTCAGGATTCTCAGTTCCTTTCACCTGTCGCTCATTGGATGTCGAGTCGGGGGCTGTAGCTGCTCCTGCACAAATAACCCATCAATAAAATTTAGGAACAGTTCAATCATTAACCCAGCCGGTGTGCACTGTGCAGGTGGAGCAGAGCCGGACTGTGTGCACTGTGCAGGTGGAGCAAGCGGATGTGTCACTGTGCGGGTGGGCAGACCCCGGACTGTGTCCGGGGTTGAGGAAATTTAACAGTTACACTGCAGTCCAGGGGGGAACCACAGATAACACAATGCCGAAACCACAGGTAGCCTAACCGACTTGGCTCTGCACCGTAGTAACTATATAGTAGTACACAGCATGGAGATGACGGAACCGGGACTAGGGGGTTCTCAAATACATATCCCCCAAAATCAACACCCCCCTTTCCCGTAAAATTGTATCTATCTTTTCAGGGAAAAACCGGGGATCTGCACTTGCTGCTGGGGATGGACTTGCTGCGGCGGTTTCCCCAACCGGGTTCACTACCCCTGATGTAACTTGCTTGGGGAGGCGGCCAAGGCACAACGCGGTACAGAATCGGCAGGAAACTCGTAGGGGGGGGCGGGCCCCAAAGGTCAGGGCAGGCAACAAGGTTTCGTGGTCGTTAACGGGGAAGCGGAACTGGTACAGGGAAGGGGAAAAACGGTGAAAAAAAGGCTTTGTGCATAGGTAGGGGCACTAGGAAAAATTCGGCGAGGTCAAGGAAGAGGGGACCCTTATATAGGTCGGGGCCGGGCAACACCAATTACCGGCGGCGGGCCCCCTTTAAATTTTTAACAGAGCGGCCCGTCGCCCCTGGGGGCGGAGACGCCATGGCCGCAGACGGCTGTGACAGAGCAGGAGCGGGCGGTAAGTGAAAGCCCCCCGGGGGAAGAGGGTGCGCCCGCGGACCGGGGGGCCACCCCCCCGGCGAAATGGGGGACGCGGGGGCTTGATCTTTTATAACAAAAAAGGGACAACTTTGTAGGTTATAATTTGATTTCGGCGGGTACAGTTTTTTTTCAATTTGCATTAAAAAACCCCATAACGCGCTGCTCTCCATTGGTCCAAATAACGGCGCCTTTTTAAATTGGGCAATCACAGAGTCGGGGGAATTTCTTTTCCCCATAGAACTCTGAGAGGTAGCCGGCTCTATTGGCAAAGCTGGACAAGCCCCCCCGCTTCACCAATCGCTTTTTTTCGCCTTTTTACTGTATTTTTAACTGTCCCCCCTTGAATAGTTTTGGTCAATATTTCCCCAAGGATATAAGGGGTCCTGCCCGCCCCTTTTCTGATTGGTCAATTCTCCTCCATAGGTTAGAAGGGGCCACTGTCGCTCCTTTTGATTGGCTGTTTATGCGCCCAAGAAAAGCTTAAGCAATTTGAATTACTGTTTTTCCCCCGGAAATTTTCTTATATCCCAATTCCTGTTTGTAGCCCCGGCCCTGGGCAAAAAGCGTTGTTGGGTTTTAAAGTTTTTGTTTAAAAAGGGTTTTCACCGCTTTATTGTAAGGTTTACAACTAAAAAAAAATTATTTCTTTAATCATACCCATCCGCCGCCGCTGAGACCGGTTGCATGGGGCCGATCTCTCCATAACAAAGGGGAAAAGAGTCGCGTTAAAATTGGGCCCGAGATAGCCAAAAAGCCCCCGCAAAGTCAGTAAATCACCCTTTTTCTGTATTTTTACTGTATTTTAATTGTCCCACTTTGATTTTGTTTGGGTCCAAAACTTCTCCATAGGTATAATGGGTCTCTGTCGTTTCTAATCTATTGGTCCAAACTTCCCCAAAGGGAATTAATGGGTCCCTGTCGCCCTTTTCCTGATTGGTAATACCCAAGCCCCCGCTAGCTAACCCAATCAGCTCTTTTCTGCATTTTTACTGTTTTTTTAACTGTCCCCCTTTTGATTCATTGGTCAATATTCTCCATGGGTTTTAATGGGTCACTGTCGCTCCATTTGATCCCATTTCCCCGCCCAATGAGAATCGTTTCCAGAATTTGAATACTTATTTCCGCAATTTTCAATATCCCAATTTCCCGATATTTCCCATGCTGATTTTTGGAAAGTGATTTTTTTTTTTTTATTTTTTATTTTGAGGGTTTTAGCCTTTTTTCTGACACTGTTTTTCCCCTTTATAAAGGGGATTTTTTTTGGAATCAAACCCCCGCACAGCGGTCGCCCAATTTCTTTTGCATCTTTATGCTTTTTTCCCCCTGTTCCCTTTCTGCTCCTTCGCCTCGGGGGGAGGTTTAGACCAAAATAAACCAGGTCTGCCTACGGATGCCAGCGCTCATGCGCCTCGCTTTGCCCACTCGGATCGAAAAGCCCCCGATTACAGGCGCCCGCTCCCGCCCCGGGAAAGCCCAACCCGCCCCAACAGCGGATTTCCCCCCCTTCATGCGGGGCGCAGCTGAAAAGGGCGAACGCTGCTCCTAACATCGCATCCCCCATCCGCAGGGGGGTTCGGGGGCCCGGGAGGCACAGGATACGCCAAAAAAAAAGGCAAAGCCCATCATACATGTCGCCCATTTTTTTAAGTTTTAAGAAAAGTTTATCCCTACAAAACCTTGTTTTTTTGTGAAAAAATTAAAATTTCATGAAAAATTTTTGAAAATCTGTGATTTTGAAAGTTCCAAAATGTCTGCTGCAAGACAGATAATTTTTAACACAAAATAGTTTATAACTACATCTACCAATGTCCATATAGGGTTGCCCTCATTTTTAAAGGTCCTTTTTTTATATTATCAATAGAGGCTTAGAAATTTTAGTATAATTCTCAATTTTCAAGAAAATTCAATTACATTTTTTTTAGGGACCTCCAGTTCTGACTGGTTTGAGGGGCCTGTTGTTAGATCCCCATAAATGAACCCTCTAAAAAACTAGACCCCTTAAAGTTTTACAACAGTGTTAGGAAGTTTTTAACCCCTTTTGGTATTTCACAGAAATTAAAGCAAAGTGGAGGTGAAATTTCAAAATTTCACTATTTTGCAGATTTTCAATATTTATCCATTATTCACTGGAATACGGTAAATGTGACTAGGTTAATGCAACATAATATCAATTCCCCAGGTCTGCCGTTTTTAGAAATATCCCATATGTAGCCCTAGTGCATTATTTGGCTCAACCATAAGCCCCAGAATAGGAGGAGCACCTACTGGACTCTGGGGTCTCATTTTCAATGCAATTTTATTTAGGCGCCATTTCAGGTTTGAAGAGGCCCTCAGGTGCTAAAACTTAATAAACACCCATAAAAATACCCCATATTGGAAACTACACCCCTTAAGGTATATATACAGGTGTTTAGTGAGTATATCGACCCCAGAGGTGATTCACAAATTTTTTTTTAGCATTAGGCTGTGAAAATGTAAATTTTTTTTTTCCAATAATCTTCAATTTTAGCTTAAAATGTTTCATATTTACAAGGAATGCTGGAAAAAAGAACCCCAAAACTTTGTTAAGCACTTTCTTCCAAGTTCGGCAATACCCTAAATGTGGGTGTAAACTGCTGCTTGGGCGCATGGCAGGGCGTATAAGGGGGGGAGCGCTATTTGGCTTTTGGAACGCAGATTTTGGTGGGGCCATGTCGCATTTGCAAAGCCCCTAAAGTACCAGAACAGGTGAAACCTTCCAGAAGTCGCCCCATTTTAGATTCAACACCCATCAGGGATCTCATACAGGGGTGTACAGTATTGTGCATTTTGGGCACACATATGTTCCATCGTTTTTTTTTAGCATTGGGCCATGAACATGGGGGGGGGAAACGCAGTTCAGTCATTGTTTTTTGGGCTTCGATTTTACAGCGTTCGCCGTGCACTGTAAATGATGTGATAACTTTACTATGGGGGTCGGTACAATTACAATGGTATAGATTTTATATAGTTTTTTATGTTTTATTACTTTTACACAATAGAAATAGGTCTATTAAAAATTGCGTTTTTTATGTTGTCCTATTCTGACAGTCATAGCTTTTTTATTTTGCTGTGTGCAGAGCTGTGTAGGGCCTTGTTTTTGCGGGGTGAATTGATGCTTTTATTGGTACCATTATGGGGTGCATACAACACTTTTTTCACTTTTTATTATTTTGAACAAAATACAGCAATCCTGGTAGTGTTTTTTATTTTTTTATAGCGGTCACTCTGCGTTAGTTATGACATGCTAGCTTTACTCAGCAGGTCAATACGATTACAGCAATACCCAATTTGTATATATTTTTTTTTTTTATTTTTTACTGCTTTTATACAATAAAAACAATTTTTTATTCAAACGGGAGAGCCATAACTTTTTTTTTTTTTCCCTGTTTTTGGAGCTGTAAAAAGCCTGTTTTTTTTTTGGGGATGAGTGCGTTTTTAGGGTTTATCTTTTTTGGGGGGGGAAAAGACTTTTTGATCATTTTTTAAAATCGTGAAAAAAAATATGCAACCTGGGTAGTGTTTTTTATTTTTAACAGTGTAAAGAACGGCGACAAACCCCGGCGGGAAAACTTTTCTTTTTAAAACTTTATGTTTAGAGGGGAATACAAAATTACAAGAGGTATTTTAAAAAAGTTTGTGATTAACCCCTTTCATTTCTTCGGGGGCCCTTTTTTCAGGGGGAAAACCCTGCACGTGGGGAGATTTCCTTCCCCCACAAGGGGGTGTTCTGGGAACAACCAGAGCTCTTTATTAGGAAAATTGTAGAGGCACTGGTAAACCCTTCTGGGTTTTGATGTGAAGTAATAGCTCCCCCAAAACCTCTTCACAGAGCAGGGAGACCCACTTTTAAACCCCTCCTCATTTCTCTTCTCTAAATGTCCTCTTGGCCCCCAAACTCCCCCCTTTCCTTTCCGTCCCTGTGCCCCCTAAAAACTTTTCCCCCCATTTAATCAGGCAACTACCACATTTTATCTCAAATTTTTGGGCGCCATCTACTGGGTGAGTGGACTTACTAAAAGCCCTTGTTAAAACCTCGCCCCCAGGTTTAAAGGGGTTCCCTTTCCCGGTAACCTGATTTTTTCCCCACATATTCTTATAACGGCTTGGCATTCTCCCAAATTTGGAAAAACGTTGGGAGTGCCGTTCTGTGGGGGCCCTCAGGTCCGGGGGAAATCTGGGTCTGCAGGAGGCACACTTGACCTTGTTTCCCAGGGGTGGGGGAAATTATCGATTGGGGGAAAAAAGGGGCCCCAAACCACTCATCGTAAATATCGGGGGCCACTGGGGGGGAGTCGGGACACTCTCTTTTTGGGGGCAGGGGGCCCTTGGCTAAAAAGTACATGGTTAAAACGGGTTCCGATGAAAAATTCTGGTCGGCCTTGCCCCCCTTCCGGCCTTATTTCAAAGACTGGTATATTCGGGTTGGGTTGGGGATCACCCCGAAAGGCCGGGTGGTTCCCATCCCCAAAACTTTATTTTTCCCTTTTTCCCCGGGCCCGCTTGTTCCTTACCATTACTCGTTTCCAGGGTTTGAAAAGGGAAAGGCTCTCAAATCTCTGTTTTAAACTGCCAACTCGGGGGGGAGTCACCCGGCAAAGAAACCCAGGTAAAAAATTTTTTCTGCCCCTTTCTGCGATGAATCTCCACCCAAGTTTGGGGAGTCCATTTTGGGGTTTTTTCCCCCTCACTGGGGGTCATCATGAGACTGAATGGGCATTTTCCCTTTCTTCCAAAACATCAGCAAAAAGGGGGAATACCCCGTGGTTGGGGTGTATTGTATTATTATAGCCCCACACCAGCTCAGCCACAAAGCCCCGGCCCCCTCTCCCCCCCTTGTCTTCCTCAAAGGGTCCGTAACATTTGCGCAAGGTTTTTCATCCCGCTTGAAAACGCCTTTTCCCTTGTGGGTGGTAGGGAGTGGGTCCGTGTCTTCCTGATTTGGTAGAGCGACACAGTTTTTTCGATCCCCCTTCCCCTCAAAGCGGGCCCCCCTAAATCGGAATGTAGCTGATTGGGGCAGCCTTACTTAGAATGAAATTCTTCCACAAAGGCCAAGGCCCGGCGGTCTCCGCTGTTTGGTCCCGGGTGGGGAAATTGCCCCCCCAAATTTGGTGAAGTGGTGGGTTTTATAACCCAACGATATTTAAAACCCCCTTTTTTATGGTTTCCCTCCAAAGAAAGGAAAGTCCATCATAAACCAGTGTAGGGGATAAAATGACTGAATACCCCTCACGGGGCGCCTCTGTTCCTTTGGCCTTGCTAACCACAATTTTTTAAAATCTGTTGCATACTTTTCTCTGCCAATTTTTCCCTCATGTAGGGTGAAAGTATCCCTCTGTGGCCCTCAAAGGTTTTTAAGCGGGCCAAAAGGGCCCTTTTTTTTCGTGAACCCACTGGATAATGCCCTCTACCTCTTTGGAAGGTCCCACCATTTTGCCAAAACAGCTTTAATTTCCGAGGGCATTTGCACTTCCCCGGTAGAGGCCCCCCTTCTCGGACCATCAGTCTTTTCCTTCTGCTGCCACAGCTTCTTCCCCTTCCCAGCGACAGGAATTCCTTTTCCTCGGGTGTGGGACATTGTTTCCGCTGGAGCCAGCCTTTTTCCCCTTCGTATCGGGGGTTTCCTCCCCTGTCGACTTCCCCCAGTCCTCGATGTGCCTCCAGTCCCCCCCCACCCGTTTTGGTTCCGCACAGCTGTTTAAACCTCGGGGAGCATCTTGGTCGATTGAAGGTAAAAAGTCTCATTCCCCTTTCCCTTTTCTTCATCGGTGAGGGCCGATGGGGTTTTCCCAGGGGGGTTACGGGACAGTGAAATTGCATTAGGGGTTTTCTCCCCCCCCGGGGATACCCGGGGTTTTGGAAATTTTTGTATTTTGTGAGGGGGTCATCCCCCCGTGCTCCAAAACCCCCAATTGGCTGTACCCAAGTGTCCGGGGGGGTTTTTTGGGTCGGTCACCAGCGTAAACTGTGCGCCTGTCATAATGCCCCCAAAACTTTTCTTTTAGGGCCCCAAAAAACCACCGCCAATAACTCCATTTTAAAAGGAATGTAATTATCGGGGATTCCTCTCCCCTCTTCAAAGTCCCACTGGCATACGCGGGTGACTCTCCTTGGGGCCGGGCCCCCTTTCTTGGGTAAGGGCCGCTCCCCAAACCTTTGAGGAAATCCCGTTTAGTTTGTAACACAAAGGGGCAAGCTTTAAGTCTGGGTAAAACTAAGATTGGGGGCCCAGTTTTAAAATTCTTTAGTTTAGGAAGGCCCCTTAGAAACCTTATTCCATGGAAGTGTTTACACTTGGCCCCCTTTCCCGGGGGCCCCCCCTGGAGAAGGCATATAACGGGGGGGGAATTTTTGGCAAGTCTTTTATGAAAAAGTCGGTAGTAACCCCACCAGTTTCCCAGGGAAAAAATTCAGTTTATTGGGGTGTGAGGGATGGGCCAATGCTGCACTGCCCGAACTTTTGGGGTCCATGGGCTGACCCCCTTTTTTAGAGACTACATGTCCTGGTATCATTTCTGTCCCTGAAAAGATGAATTTAGAGGGTTTAACTTTAACCCATGCGTCTTAAACCCTGCTAGCCCCTCGATCCAGCTGTTTAGGTGTTCCCCGAAGGTGGGCGAGAATATAATGATGTGTCCCAAATTTAAAAGAGCCCGGGCATTCGTAATTCAAAAACCCCCAAAAAACAGTTCTATCAAATTTTGAAATGTGCAGGGCATTATTCAATTTCCAAAAAGGCATGCGGGAAACTTTAAAACAGTCCCCCTAGGGGTAAATGAAAGCCGTCTTCCCCCCGGTCCTTTTCGGCAATTGGGGCCTGCCAGTAACCACTGGTAGATCCAGGGGGGAGAAAAATTTCTGAGCCCGCTAGGGCCCCAAAACGAATCTTCAATGCGGGGGTAAGGGTAAGATTTCCCCCACCTGCAAGGTTAAGACGCCTAAAAATCGAAAACCGAACCCGGGGGAGTTTTCCCCTCCCTTTTCTTTTCTAACACGGGTCGGGGGAGGCCCCGGGGCTCTTATGGGCGAATCACCTGTTGCTCCTGCATTTGCTTTACATTTTTTTTGACCTCATGATAAAGGGCTGGAGGAATCTGTCGGTAACGCTGCCGAACCCGGTGAGCAAAACCCCCGTCGGGATTTTTTGCTCCAAGGTCTGCGTGAGGCCGGGAAATCAGCCTCATGATGGGAGAAAGCCCCCATATGGGGGCCCCCAAAACCAAAGGGAAATTCCCCTTTTCTTCTACCGTCAAAATTGGTCCCTTTTGGGCACACTGCGTTCATGGGGACTCTCAAAATGAGGGGAAGGGGGTTTTCTGCCCTCATGGAAAGGGTTACTATTCCCCCTTTCCCCCTCGGCCACCCTCCCCCAGGGCCCCCCCAAAAAGGGCCCCTTTTCCCAAAAGGGCTTTTAAACCCCTTGTAAACCCCGGGGATACCTCTGCCATGTGTTCCGAGAAGGCAGTGTCACTGCATGATCATTTACATTTTATGACCCCAAAACCCGTACCGGGCCCCGGCGTACGTCACAAAAGAGTGCGTCCCCCTGTACTCCCTTTTATTGGAAGGCCCCTTTCCATCACTGTAGTACCCCGTAGGTTCCTATCTGTACCTACAGGCAGGGAGATCAGCAACTCATGCCTTGCCTGTACACTTTAGGTTGGAATGGGGGTTCCCCCAATAAATGCCCGTGGCCCCGGGGAACCCTTTTCCCGCTCTGTTTTATCCGGCACTGTCGGAAAGCCGCTGTAAAGCCTGTGGGGTGGTCGATGTCAGGGCCCGTTCCAGTTTCTTTGGTCCCCGCTCATGGGCCTCAGTCCCTAAAAGGCTTGGGAGACCCTTCCCTACCCCGAAAAAACTGGTACTTTTGAATCCCTAGTGTTTTTTTCCTACCACCACCCCCTTTTCCCTTTTCACCAGGTTTTCCCAAGCTCAATGCCCAAGTAGCATGCCCCCAAAATTAAAATGGAAAGGTTTTTAGCGGTTTTTTAAAAACTCCCCCCAGGAGGGCGTCTTTAAAATAGCGCGGGAAAAGTGTCCCCTTCAAAAGCCGCCCTAGCGGGGTGGTGATTTGCGACCCGTATCCACCAGGCGGGCCAATTCCCCCCCATTAAACCGGGCCCTTTGTTTAAACTGGGCTCTCCCCAATTAAGTCTTTAGCCCCCCAGCATGGGGGGCAATCTCACCCTTTTCCCTCCTCCCGGTTCGCCCCCACAACCGCAGGCAAAATCTATTTTAAAAAACCCCCCCTTTAAATCTTACCTTTTTGGGGACAGTTTTTTCCCTTGGGGGCCCCTTTTCCCGTCCCCTCCCAACCCCTGGGGTCTGTTTCTCTCATTGTTTTAGGTCCCGCCCTTTGGGGTAAATTTTTCCCCCCGGTTGGGGCCCCCAGGGGCCCTGGTATGTCGTCTATTCCCTTTGGGAGTGGGCCCAAGTCCCTTGAATTTTCTCCAGCCTTTCTCCGGGGGAACCCTTTTAGCTCCGGGTGTTTCCCCGGGGGACGGGGGGTTTTTACCTCAACTTGTGGGCCCTTCCCGGGGGTCGCCTCCACCTCCTCCTCTTTCTCCAACTTGATTTTTTCCTTTTAACCTTGGGGGAAGGTCGGGTTGGGGGTCCATTTTAATCGCTCCCTAAAGGTTTCCCCCGTAGTGACTAAATTCTCAATCCTGGCAAAAAATTGATCTCGCACCAGAGCTCTGTTTTGGGCAAAGGTTCAGCCCCCATTTTTTCCCTTTTTTTTGCAAAGCATTCAAACTCCTGTGGGCCCGGGTTTGCAGGGCGGGGGGTTAGCGCCCTCGTTCCCCTTTCTGATAACAGGTGAAAATTTCTCTTCCTTAGCACTGCTTCTGTTTAAAACTTTCCCCATAAAAAAAACCCCCATCCTCTAGGTTTAACTCAGGATTGCTAAAAAACTTCCCCTTTGACGTGCAGAGGCAGCTAATTTTTTTCCGGGTTTTCTCTTAAAAGGGTTTTCTCAGTCCCAAATTTTTTTTCAATGCCCGGGCCCGATTTTAAACACAACCCGGGGGCCCCCCCTTTTTTTTTTAAATCTTTTTTTCCAATCTTCGATAAAACTTTGTCCCCACAAAACTTGGGTAAGTGGCTCAGTAGAGCGCCCACCGGGACGTGGGTTTGGGGACGCTGGGCAAGGCCCGGAAAAGTAACTCTGTCAGCCCGCCATATCTTTAAATCCTTTTCCTTGTCGCATTTCCCCCAAATGAAAAGAACGGCAACCCCAAAAAACGGGCAGAGTATTTTTCTTTTTAAATTTTTTACTTAACGAGTGTTTAAACCAAAAGTTACAAGGGAAAATTCCCCCAAAAGGGTTTGTGATTAAGTCCTTTAGTCACGAAAGGGGGTCTCCCCTTCAGGGCAACCCAGCACGTGGGGAGATCCCCCCCACAATGGGGTTTTTCTGAGCCCCAAAACGCACTTTCTTTTTAGGAATTTGCAGAGGCACGGTAAACCCTTTAGTCTGATGTTTTAGTACCCAGCTCCCCCCAAACCTCTTCACAGAGCAGGGGGGAACCCCTTTTAAGCCCCTCACCCCCTCCTTAAAAATGTCCTCTCTGGCCCCCAACTCCCCCCTTTCCCCCCTTCCGTCCTTGTGTCCCCCCCAAAATTTTTCCCCCCCTTAAACCCCGGGCCCATACCCACCTTCATCTCAAATGTTCTGGCCCCCATTCCGGGTAAAGGGACTTTTACAAACCCCTTGTTACAGGGGACAAAAAAATTTTATAAAAATTTCCATGTGGCAAAATCTTTAAAAGAATATAAAGCTGACCCTTTTCTCCCCCCCTCACATTGGGTTTATGCTAGTTCTGCGAAAACCAAATCTCATTGTTGAGCCAAGCGGCACCACCAAAATTCCTACAGGCCTCTTAAATAGTATCTAACTATTGAAACAATTTAGCACAATTTGGCTTCCCCTCACCCAACACAGAGGTATAAATACAAAATGTTGGCAACCAGTTAAAAAACGATTTGTTGCCCCCACTCTAACTTTCATCATCAGACTTCACCTCCAATTTCTTATCATTCTTCATCACTGAATCTTTGGCTGAAGGCAACACGGAAAGTATGAGACATCACACACCAAAGCCTCTAAAACACAAGTTTCTATAATACTGCGCCCTTTTCTATTGCAGGGACCTCATTAATCAAATTTGCACTGCTAGCCTTGGCCTCACCCTGACCAAGGACCCAGACACTAACAGCTGAAATACCATTGACCAATTTTTTTCAAAAATTGACAAATTTGACCAAACATTTCAATTAACATTTCGTTATTCCCTGTGCTTAATGCAACAGGATCAGAATTAATCATATTAGTGCTCTCAGCATGGGGCTCTTCCTGGTGGACTCCCTTTGTTAATGTGGTCCAGCTGGCTACAAATTGGCGCTCTCCTCCAGCCTTTCATCTCTGACTCTCCTCTTGCTGCACTCTACTAGATATGGAGTGCGTCATCTTCCTCTTTCTCACTCTTCTTGTCAGGATGAACTTGATTTGTCGTCTGTGGTTGGTACAGCAGAACCTTTCCCATGACTCTTCCCAGCAGGTAAATTATCCTCAGACTCCTGTTCGGCTGGATGCTGGACAGGCAGTGTTGGGCTACCATCCAATATTTTCTCAACCATTCTTCCATCTCAGCATGTAACACAATCCGGCACAGAAGCTCCTCCATTAAACGAATGCCCAAAATCTGTAAGATAAGAATAGAGACAATCTTCTTTCCTAAGCTGTGGTGAAATCTTCATCAGCTGCAATAAACTCCTCTCCCCCACCTGGATAGTTGTACCTTTCTTTCCTCATGCGCCAGAGCCAGAGATGCCGCTCACACACCTTGTGGGCAGTAATGCAATAAATCTACTATTAGCTCATGTTATACCATCATGTGCCCACCTTGCAGTACTTAAACTGATGCTGCACCAGCAGCTTGACTTGTGATGCTATAGTGCTTAAATAGCAAATATGGAAGCATCCCTCCTTCACATGCCGGCAGTTTCTGGCTCCTAAACACAGCCCGTTTTTACCGGCCACCCACATGAGCACTCAGCGTGACATCAGCCAGAAAACCAGCTGATACACCCACTCTCCTGTCAGCCCACCTCACCTTAGACTCTTCCCCTCACTTCCTTATTTAATGGGTTAATGATTATTGTATTAACTATACTGGAAATCATACTAAGTTTATTGATAGAAGCATATCTCTGCTTACTTCTTTTTGATTTGGTGCATGCGCATTGACTATTCAAAAACTTTGTTTTCTGTTATTATAATCTGTGATGTCATAAATAATACCCATGTATGTGCAATATTTTTGTTCCTCGTTATTTATTGTGACCAGGTTGTCGCACGTATATTGGGGCACTTATTATGGTTGAACTTCAATATTTTTGTTTTTGTACCCCTGTATTTGGGGGAGGTTATGTTTTTATTTTTCATGTTGCAATTTGTATTAATAAAGTTTATGATTTAAATTCATCATATATCTTTGGCACAACACATAAACCTACCATCATCAACAAGGCAAAAACTGTAAAAAAAACTTAAAGAAGTTTAAAGATCTCGTAAAACATTAAAAACAGCATTTATTTTAAAAAATAAAGATATTCCTCCTCCTTCATGTGTCTCTTTTCTTTTGTCTCCTTATTGATCTATCATAAGATTCACTTTTTCAGAGAAACATCCTGGTTGTGGGAGTGTCAGTAGTTCTCCAGCATATTTTCCTATAACTCCCAGACTGCAGTCAAGTTGTAATTGGGGACTTCTCTACATCTACCCTTAAGACCTCCTAGCACTGTTCAGCCCTGTACACACTTACATCATCATCCTCAGACATGTACCCCTCAGTATATACTAACAATGAGAAAGTAATTGATGGAGGTGGGCCGAGTGCAGCTGTATGTGGTGCCGGTACTGTTAATACATCATCGGCTCAGTGTAGAAAAAGTCAAAGTCAAGTTAAATAAACTGAATGTGAACAAGGCTTCAGGCCTAAGAGTTTTTAAAGAGCTCAGCTCGGTTATCTCTGATTCCTTGGTGACTGGTATAGTACAAGGAGACTGGCGCAAGGCAAAAGTAGTTCCCATCTTCAAAAAAGGCTCCAAGTCTTGCCCAGGTAATTGTAGACCAGTAAGTTTAACATCTGTTTTGGGAAAAATGTTTGAGGGGCTCATAAGGGACTATGTGGACAAATACAATATTATACGTGATTGCCAGCATGGATTTACTAAGGACAGAAGTTATCAGACCAATCTGATGTGTTTTTATGAAGAGGTAAGTAGAAGTCTGGATAGCGGGGCAGCTGTGGATATTGTGTTTTTATACTTTGCAAAGGCGTTTGACACTGTCCCGCATGAGCGCTTGTTAGGTAAATTAGAATCCATTGGGTTAGAGATAACAGTGTGTAATTGGATTAAAAACTGGCTATCGGATCGTACTCAGAGAGTGGTGGTAAATGACTCCTACTGTGAGTGGTCCCCTGTTATGAGTGGTGTGCCCCAGGGCTTAGTATTGGGTCCACTTTTATTTAATGTATTTATTAATGATATAGTGGAAGGGATCAATAGCACAGTTTAGATTTTTGCAGATGACACCAAGTTATGCAGGGTAGTGCAATCTATGGAAGATCAGGGGCATTGCTAGGGTCCCAAAACATCAGAGGCTCAAGCCCTTAAGTTTTTCTGAGTAGCGCTGGGTGCACACGCCATTTTTCAAGCCACATTGTGAACTGTGGATGTATTTTTACAGAAAAAAAACTTCTGTTCCTGTCACTAATTTTCTGCACATTCCACATATATCCAGTTCGTCTCATCAGCAGTCACTGTACTATGAAAATCAGAGCTGACAAATTAGCATTTTCAAAACCTCTCACCTATGTATGACAGTGTAATACCATACAAATAAGTCAACAAATAATACACCAATACATAGAGCAAATTCACCAGACGAATCATTGTTACTAAGAAAACTCCTACTAAACTAAGACCCAAAACTATTACTACTTAAGTTTCAAATAATCCTGCCAGACCCTGACCAAATGTGACCACCACATGTGACATCAGTTGTACATATACCTTCGCCATACAGTGACCATATAGTGGTAGATACTAGTTGTACATAGGCTCACCAGAAATATAAGTGATTACACTGAAGTTACATTTAGTGACTCACAGGAGACCCCTCTGAAGAGTTGTTCTCTTTCTCTTCTTCTCCATCTGTCCCAGACACCATGACGTCTTCTCCCGGCCACGACTCTTCACTGTAGAATGTACAAAACAAACATCTTAGACTCCTCAATTTTTCAGCACTTCTCTACCAATTCCTCTCTCTATACAAACTTCCCATCTACAGCATCCCAAATGGTAATAATTACCCCCTTGTGTCCCAAATGGCTATGGGGCTCCCATTTGAGCACCAAGTTTTAGTCTTGTTTTTTTAAACCAATATAGTAAGTAGTGAAATTCCCTTAGACAGTATGAAGGTACACGCCCCATCTATGTAGGCAGTACTCAGGTAGGTTAAGTTATAGGTCCCCCAATAGGTAGGTATCTCGGTCCCCTATTAAGTAGAAAGGTAGTTATATAGGCCACAGAATATAAATATAAGTAGAAATATAGATCCCCATTATGCAGTTATATAGGCCCCCTGTAGGTAAATATTTGCCCCCTGTAGCAAAGTGGTAGCCCACTGTAGTTAGGTTGTAGTCCACTGTAGCCAGGTTGTAGCCCCTTTTAGCCAGGTTGCTGCCCCCTCTTGCCAGGTTATTAGCCCCCGGTAGCTAGGTTACTAGCCCCCTGTAGCCAGTGATATGCCCCCTGTAGCCAGTGATATGCCCCCCTTAGCCAGTAATATGCCCCCATAGCCAGTAATATGCCCCATCACCAGTAATATGCCCCCCATAGCCAATAATATGCCCCCATCGCCAGTAATATGCTCCCATAGCCAGTAATATACCCCCCATAGCCAGTAATATGCCCCATAGCCAGTAATATGCCCCCACAGTCAGTAATATGCCCCCCATAGCCAGTAATATGCCCCCATAGCCAGTAATATGCCCCCCTTACATACTAAAAATTAACTTAAATAACACAAAACGACTTAGGGCATGTCCCCACGGCAAGGGTTTTCGGCCGTTTTTTTAGCCGGTTTGCGGTTTTTCAGACCACCTGAAAAACCGGCCGAAAATGAGCACAATGGTGCTCTATGCAAAACCTGTGCAGCAGTCCCCACTGCACAGGTTTTGCCGTCGGACGGTTTTGCCGCCGGCGGTCCGGCGGCAAAACATTGTAGAAGCACAATCTTCCGTCCGGTTTCCCGACAGAAGATGTGCTTCTCAATGGGAGGGCTGTTCTCCGCTCATCGCGGAGAAAAGCTGTCCCCCCCACGGCCGTGGGGACGGGCGCAAAACAGGACAAATACCGGCCGGCAAACTGGCCGGTATTTGTCCTGTGCAGTGGGAACGCGCCCTTACCTCAGCACGGTCTGCGCATCCTGGTCCTGGAGCTTGAGAACGGTATAAGCGACATGATATCATCACACCGCTTACGCCGTCACGCGGGGCTCGGGGATCTCAGCAGGCAGGAGCTGTCGGCTTAGCAGATCCCAGCGTCGCAGGGGGGTGAGTAAAGCGACGTGTCACGCTCCCTGCGACGCTGCTTCCATGTCTAGCGCTTCCAAGCACTGCAAGGGTGAAAGCAGGACGGTAACGATCCGTCCTGCCTTCTCTCTGACTCTGAGTGCGCAGCCGCTGTGAAACGGCTGCGCAGTCAGAGATCGGCGGGCGGTGCCCACACCGAGGAGCGCTCCAGGCCCACGGCAGCGGCCTGGAGCCCGCAGAGATTTGGGGCACAGGTAGATTTATCCTGGGCTCATGCCCCGAACAAATCTGCCTAGCGACGCTCCTGTGGAAGATGCTCATAAATTGCAAGCAGACATGGACACACTGAGTGCTTGGGCATCCACTTGGCAAATGAGGTTCAATGTGGATAAATATAAGGTTCTGCATCCGGGTAGAAATAATCTACAGGCATCATATGTTCTAGGGGGAGAAAAACTTGGAAAACCGCTTGTTGAGAAAGATCTTGGCGTTCTTGTAGATCATAGACTACCTTTAGACATTTCTAGTCATTAGAAATATATTTGCTTGGTGACATGTTCAATACTTATTTCTCCTAATCTGTTCACTGAGATACAGTATATACCTATACTTAAACCAAATTCAAAATATTTGTACATTTATTGAATATATCATAGGCTAAGAGAAGAATGCTTTTTTTTCTCATATCTGGGATTGGTGCTCTGGACTATAACCCCGCCAGCGGCAGACATCCAAGAGAAGAAGGTAAGAAAGGGGGAGCAGTTTTTTCCAAAAATAAGTCTTATATTATTTTCATTTGCAAAAAAAAGGGTTAGGGCTTTTTTGGGTGAGGGCTTACTTACATTTTACAATTTGTTGGGCGTTCAGTGTCGTTATGGTAACACCCCATCACTTCAAAAACTTTTGGGGCCCCATGTATGTTGGGCTTTTTGCCCTTTTTTGGCGTATACTGCGCCCCCAGCGAATCCCGTTCGGGACGCAGGGATTCAGTGTAGGCGCAGTGTTCGCCATTTCAGTGGCCCCCCAAAAAAGGGGCGGGCAAATGGCTTGGGGGTTTGGGGGGTGAAGGCGTTCCGGGGCGGGACGCGGCGCGTGAAAACCCGGGATGACGTGGGAAAATTTGGCAAAGCGGGCGCAGGGCAGCGCTCGGCAGCTCCGCAGGCACCTGGTTTTTTTTGGTCTAAAACCTCCGACAAAAGGGAAAGTGAAGCAGGTCCCCAAAATTCGGGAAGCGATAGAAAATCGCGAAGAAATCCGGCGCTCCCCCCGTTCAGCAGGAGGATTTCCCAAAAATCGCCTTTTAAAAGGGGGAAAACATTGTAGAAAAAAGCTGAAGAAAAAAATAAAAAAATAATAAAAAAAAAAAAAAACCCCCCCCTTTTTTTAAAAAAAATTGCCCGGGAAAAAACAGTAATTCAAAATTTGAAACCCCTTTTCCCTATTGGTCGGCATAAACCAGCCAAACAAAAAGGAGCGACAGTGCCCAATTAAAACCAGGGGAAGGATTGACCTTTCAGATCCACGGCGGATAATCAAATAAGTAAAAAAGACGAAAAGAGTGATTGGTTGGCTAGCGGGGGGCTTGGTAGTCCCGGCCAATCAAATAGGGGCGACAAAACCCTTCAGTCTATGGGAGTTTGACCAATAGAATCCACGGGGGATAAAATTCAAAATCAGTAAAAAGACAGAAAAGACTGATTGGCTGAGCTAGCGGGGGCTTGGCTTTCCCAGCAATCAGAGCGCGGCACTTCTCCCTTATATCTATGGAAGAGGGGGGCACTGAAATCTCGGCGTAGCGCCGTGGGGGCGAATTTAAACAAAAAATAATTTTTTTAAGTGTCCCAAACAATTTTCAGAAAAAAGGCGAACCCTTCTTTACAATTTAAAACGTTAAAAACCCGAAACAAAGCCCTTTTTTTGGGCCCAGACCGGGGCCATATCTTTTTTATTTCTTTATTTTCGTTTGCCCCAAAGGGGTCAATAGTATGGGGTGCAAAGAAAATTTAAAAAAATAAAAATTTAAATTTTAAAAGGATTTTTAAAATTTTTTTTTTGTTACCCCCAAAAAATTTTTTTTAAATTTGTTTTTATATAAACCCTCGGGACCCTTTTTAGTGTTATAATTTGATTTTGGCCCTGTACAGTTTTTTTTTCAGATTGCATTAGAAAACCCCCCCGGAGCGTCGCTCGTTTTTCCCATTGGGCCCAAAAAACGGCGCCTCTTTTTAAAATTTTGCCAAATCACAGAGCGCCCCTCAGGGAAATTTTTTCCCCCCTAGAACTCAAAGGGGAAAGTTTTGCCCCGCGGGTTGATTGGCTAAGCGGACGAGCCCCCCGGGCCCCTTAAAACCCAAACAGCTCGTTTTTTTGATTTTTAAAATGTTTTTTTGAAAATTTCCCCCCCTTTTGGAAAAAATGATTTGGGCCCAAAAATTTTTCCTTTTTATATTAAAGGGCATTGTCGTCCCCAATTTTGATTGGTTTTAAAACTCCTTTTATAGGTTAGAATGGGAAATTTTCGCTCCTTTTTTGATTGGCTGGTTTATGCCGACCAATGAAATAGCTTAAACAATTTGAATTACTGTATTTCCCGGCAATTCTCTCTATTGCAATTCCCTATGTAGCGCCAGTCTCGGCGACAAACGCGTTGTTCGGGTTTTTAACTGCTTTATTTGTAAAGAAGGGTTCGGCTCTTTATCTGATAATGTTTGACACTTAATAAAAATGATTTTTTGATTAATACTTCATGCCGCACGGCGCTGAGAGCCGAGATTTCAGAGCGCCCATCTCTCCATAGACTATAATGGGAGAAGTAGCTCGCGCTCTGATTGGCTGGGATAGCCAAGCACCCGCTAGCTCAGCCAATCAGCTCTTTTCTGTCTTTTTACTGTATTTTGAATTATCCCGCCGTGGATTCTGATTGGTCTAAACTTCTCCATAGACTAGAATGGGTCTTTGTCGCTCCTATTCTGATTGGTCAATAATTCTCCATAGGCTAGAATGGGTCTCTGTCGCTCCTATTCTGATTGGCTGAGCTAGCCAAGCTCGGTAGCTTAACCAATCAGCTCTTTTCAGCATTTTTACAGTATTTTGAACTATCCCGCCGTGGATTCTGATTGGTCTAAACTTCCCCATAGGTTTTAATGGTTCACTGTCGCTCCTATTCTGATTGGCCGGTTTATGCCGACCAATCAGAATAGCTTTCTGATTTTGAATTACTGTATTTCCCAGCAATTTCCAATATCCTAATTCAAGAATTAGGATATTTGGAAAGGGATTTTGTTTTATGTATTTTTTATTTTTTAGGTTTCAGCTCTTTTCCTGAGAATGTTGAACGCCTTTATAAAGGCGATTTTTGATTCAGACTCCGCACCGACATCTGGAATGATTTCTCGCTGTTTTCCAGCCTGTCTCGCATCGGAACTGTTTTTCGGCGCAGCCCTGCACGGCGCCTAAGTCCCGCACTGTGCCCATGTCCCCGCACTGTGCCCAACACACACTGGCGAGGCGCAGGGAACTTTTGCCCGCATGTATGAGTGCGCTACCTCCGGCGGCGAATCATAGGCGCAGCGCCGCACTGCGCCTCAGTCCCCGCACTGCGCCTAACACACAGGCGGGGCGCGGCGGACTTTTCCCCACATGTATGAGTGCACTACCTCCGGCGCCGAATCCTAGGCGCAGCCCCGCACTGCGCCTCGGACCCGCACTGCGCCTAAAACACAGGCGAGGCGCGGCGGACTTTACATTGTATGTATGAGCGCGCCCTGGCCCCGACATAAATCAGGCACAGATTCCGCCCGAAAACTAGCGGAAAGGTGCGCCCCGACCCGTCGGGATTCATACATGTGGCCCTTTGTGTGGCAGTGGCACTCTTCTTCTCTATGCGACTGGGAGGGGGCAGAAGGCGAGAGTCTGGAGCGGGACTCAAGAACAGTGGTTGTGACACTACACATGGCTGCTTTTATGGGAGCGAGCAGGGCCACTCAGGGGGTGGGGTCCAAGAGGAGGCATTTGGGAGGCAGGAGGTGGGACCCTGGAGCGGCAGCCAAGCGCACACTATACCATACTAGCGGCCGAAAGGCGGGACCATGGAGCAGCAGTCAACACCCACACTACAGTATAGTAGCGGCCAGGAGGCGGGAACATGGAGCAGCAGTCAACAACCACACTATAGCGTAGTAGCGGCCGACAGGCGGGACCATGGAGCAGCAGTCAACACCCACACTACAGTATAGTACTGGCCGGGAGGCGGGACCATGGAGTGGCAGCCAAGCCCACACGATAGCGATGTAGCGGACGGCAGTCGGGACCCATGAGGCGGGCATCAGGTGACTACACTCAGGAGGTGGGACTCGGGACACAGGAGCGGGTGAGCAGATTGTACCCTGCCGTGGTGGGAGGAAGCAGCAGGACGATTTGGGAGCTATATCATGCCTATTCCAGTGCCTCCAGCTTTAGGTTATGTCTCCGTGATGTTAGTGACATAACCCAGCGCTGGAGGCGTTGACTAACTAGGGCTTATTTTTGGGGTGGGCTTATTTTTGGAAAAACACTAGATATATAGATAGATAGATAGATAGATAGATAGATAGATAGATAGATAGATAGATAGATAGATAGATATATTAAGGCCCTGACTGGTAAGGTGGTGAACGGGGTATACATTGCACCCAGAGTTCTCACGTATACATGGTGAGAACAGATGCACGTCAGCCAGAAACCTGGACTCGGTGAGGTAGGAGCCGTCGCTTTATTCTATGTCAGCTGCGGTAGGTAGTTGGCACATGTTTATCAGTTTAGTTTAGCTGTGTGAATAAAGCTTAGTCCGGGACGGCTTTTACCAGAAGCAAAGTGTTGGTGGGTGACTGCTCCCCGTGTTCCAGGCCAGAGTTTAACTGGCTTATATAAATCAGCTAGTTGGCTGTCTAGGGGTGTCTGCAGTTACAGGGCGTTTGAGCTCAGAGGTACACCAAGAAGTATTTTGGACTGTGGCTACAAGATAGTAGTGAGGGAAAACCCTACATTATATCAAATGTTCAGACGAGCAGGAGTTATTTGGTGTAGTGTTTTGTTTTGACATACGTCTTTTGTCTGCTATATACAAATAAATGCCAGACAAGAACCGAGCTTGGATTGTTGTTCTTACACTTTCTCGTCTTGACTACTGTAACGTTTTGCTTATCAGTCTCCCTCTTTGTAAACTCTTCCCTCTCCAATCTGTCCTGAATGCAGCAGCAATGCTCATTTTTCTTTCCAGCCGCTATACTGATGCCTCTGCCCTGTGTTAGTCACTGCACTGGTTGCCCATTCAGTACAGGATACAACATAAACTAATCACTCTTACCCAGGGCTGCAAATAGGAATTTTGGGGCCCCATACAGCCAAAGTGCCTGGGCCCCCTTTCCATGTCCCGCCACCAACACGCCCCTTCTCAGGCACCACCCTAAACATGCCCCTCCTAGGCACCACCCATTCACTGCTGTAGTCCCGCCCAATTTCACATCCTCATTAGCATTTCCTAGTTTGGAAAATATAACTTGTTTTGGCCAAAAGATTTTGAAGCCTGCCACCACGCCAAGGTGGACTCTTTTGGCAGGGCCCTACTCTACTCTAACTTTCTAAACATTTTATAATTTAGCTAATTAAAAGACCAGAATGCTACATATTCATAAATTAAAGGTAATAGAATTCTATAACCTCACCTATCTCTAGGTTTGTGCATAGAGGTATTCCAAGATTTCAAAATAAAAATGTAAAAAAAAACAGTGAAAGAAAAAGCATAACTCACCCCTATAGCTGCTTTTGCTGCAACACTACTGCTGATCCCCTCTAGTGCACCAGGAAAGACATAACGTACAAAAGTTCACCTGACACTGTAT
The DNA here is from genome assembly GCA_025379985.1 of Phyllomedusa bahiana. Classification (NCBI taxonomy): domain Eukaryota; kingdom Metazoa; phylum Chordata; class Amphibia; order Anura; family Hylidae; genus Phyllomedusa; species Phyllomedusa bahiana. The sequence continues at coordinate 21,585 of JAODAL010003959.1, forward strand.
CCAATCACTGCCCTTAGTATCCTCAAACCTTATATGCAAGCAGAGACCACTGAACATAATAATTGACTGCAGCACTACAAAAATGATGGAATATGAAGTCGCTTTGGCTGTAGATCAACCACTTTGTTCATTTCTATTGTTTTCTTACTCTGCTTGGTACCCTAACTTGTAATAGTACCTTTTCTAATTAGACTAAATGAGATAAGTGTGGGCCATTTAAAATTTTTAATTGTTGTCTATTCAGCTTTCTTTTTTCTAATCTTTTATTTTCTACATTTCCTTAACTATGTTGATATTTTTTAACATTCTGGCACCTAAATTTGTTATTTTTTTATTTTTTCAATTTTTTTTAAACAAGACTCATTTAGTTAAATCTTTAGGACAAATCTGTTAATGAACTATAATACAAGTAATACTGTGAATCAAAAGTGCAAATTAAGAACATTTAACATATATAAAAAAAAAAAACATTTTACAAACTCAAGTTCAGCAACATCAACAACACATGTAAAACAATCAAAATGGCGTAAACAGTTTTGTTAAAACTGAACCATCATCCAGTATGCCATAAACACATGCAGCAATAGGAGGGCAAAAGTGTTATTGCACAGGGAGACGTTTGCCAACAGACTTACCTATTTTTTTTTTGCCGCAATAATTGGATTATAGCGAAATAAATTCACATTTGAGGAGCAGTCATCATTCTTACCTTTCGATTTGCAAAGTCTTTAATTAGGTCTTTATAATCGAGCTGTCTAGCAAGCTCATGCTCAATAGAGAGAATCGCTAGGCTATTTAGACGTTGTTCACTCATTGTAGAACGCAGTTAGTTCTTTATCAGTGGGAGTTTGCTAAAAGCCCTTTCTCCTTCTGCTACAGAAAGTGGGAGGGTGGCAAAAATCCTTAGTGCAATACACAGCTCTCCAAATATTCGCGAAGCTCTAGTTCATAGATTGAGTTTAGCAGCTGTAGTGGACCTAAATTCCCTTTGAATGTAGCTTCATACATTTGCGTAGATGCTTCAGCTCACAGAGTAAAGATGAAGTTAAATCGTTAGGGTATGTCAAGACCATTTCTTCAGTGGATGTCATCAGGTCTTCTTCACTAATGGTTCTCAATTTCAGGATTGGTGAAAACAATTTGCAGACTTCTCCCATAGATTGGAAACGCTAATGAAGATCAGAAATTATTGTATCCATTGCCACAAGAAAGACGTTAGCTGTAAAATGATCTTCAGGATCCAAAGCTTCACTGTGTCTTGACTTTCTCTGGCGTAACTGTTGAGAGTTTAGCAGTTCCTTCGGTATGTCCATGTAATCCGCTACCGACTTAGCCTCAGAGAGAATAGCAGGCCACTGTTCCCGAAGATGTTTCATTTCTTCAGAGAGCGCTTTAATGTTGGCAGCTCCAATTTCCATGGAAATAGACCTTGATTGTAGAATTTTATTTCTCTGCTCAAAGCTGGTAAGCACTATAACCCAGAATGCTGCTAAAACAACTGCCTGAAACGATGAGAAATATTCATAGAGACCTTGAGCATCTGAGTGTGCATCACTAGTCATTAGGGATGAGCGATTATAATCGACAAAGTTGAAATCGGCATGATTTTTAGGCTGATCGGAAATTTCCGATCACGCGATATTTTAGGTGACAATCTGCAGATAATCTATAAATATTGCGTCATTTTCGGCGCTTCCTGTCATTTTGGCGGGCAGCAAATCAGCTTAGAGCATAGAGCAGGGTGAGCTGGGTGTGCGACGTCATGACTGTGATGTGTATGGTTGTCATTGGCTGGAAAAATCACATGACCTCGTTTTGCATAGAACAGCGTTTCCTGTTCAGTATCAGTGTTTCAGTGTCTATCACTAGAGCAAGATGTGTGTTACGTGTCTCTCAATACAGCTCAGCTCAGAGACACAGTTCTTCTATTTATTTATACAGACAACTATGCTTTTAGCTGTGAACATTAGAATATAGGTAGTTAAGAGAATTTCAGCTCTTAGTTAGTTAGACAGAGACTTTTAAAGAAGCATCTAGCGCTGTACAGCCGTGCGTGGGGGAGGGGGGTGGACGGACAGACAGACAGGCTGGCTTTGGAAAGGATGGTGAATATTGTGCAGCCCAGACTCTGCTTTGAACCTGCATTGAAATGGCATTTTTTTACCACTTTTTGGCCAGCACACCTCGCACCTGAGGTGAAAATGTACTTTTAATTTTGTGCATCGCAGTTTTTTCAATGAGCCACCTTGTACTTACATTAAGATACAGAAATTTTCTAGTAACTGTTCTCGTGTGTCATTGCTGCAAAAAACACAATTTCTCATCCGTGTAACTTTTGAATAGTTTTATTGCGCTCGGTGAATCTCAGTTTGGCGCAGATAGTGCACTTGTATGATAGTTTGTTGAAAACTATCAATTCCTAGACCTACTGGGCAGTTGTAAATCCCTGGGACTGAAGGAAGAACACTGTTGATTTTGTCTTACGGTTCTTCCACCAGACCGCATTTCACAGGTATTCGATAGAAACAAAATTGTTTCTAGTCCTAGTTGGCTGTAGGAAATTAGAGGGATTTAAGAATAGCTGTGATTTGCCGTCTTTTAATGAGAGACTGTCAAAAACTCTTGCATACCTTTTTAAATTTATATCTTTCTGAACATGGAGCGAAATGCTGGTGGTAAGCGAGCAAAGAGGGGTGTAGGACAAGGAGGTAGAGGTATGAGAGAAGGTGCTCCTTCCAGTGCTGGTGACAACACGCAAGCCAGCGGATCGTCGGTTGCAAGACCGTCAGGCCTGTCATCGCTGGGTCGGTGCCCTGTGAATCCCAGTAACGAACAGCGTCGCCAATCTGTTCTTCAGTGGTAAATGCAACCTGCATCCAGCAGTCTTACCTCCTCGTCCTCCCAGTCACGGCCACAAATGTCGTCATCATCATCGTCAGCATCGTCCAACATGAAGCGAAGGCAGCGCAAATGTCAACTCGTGTACCCACCACTGTGGATAATCCATTTTCTGAAGACCTCTTTGATGACAAAATGCGGTTGGGGTCAGAAGGCATTTCAAAAGATCAAGAGGCCAAAGAGGATGATTTTGTCTGCTCTGACACCCAATCGCTGATGCCATTGTAAGCCGAGCACCGTGTTAGTAATCCCGGAATACAGCGAAGTTATGGACGAAGAAAACGACTCCAACACCAGTTCAACAACCCATAGTTTACTGAACTTTTCAGAAAAGCATTGTGAACAAATCCCCAAACACACATGTACAAAGTGGTAACCAAGGCCCCTGTGCCACACAGCGCGCCGCTGAGAGTGTGTCCTCTGGATGCACGATCAGTTTACCTACTCATGGGGTTCAGAAAGGCCGAACACCCACTACCTTTTAATACCATACAAGGACAGGAACAATCATGTGTGGTGCAGTTCAAAAGCGTGCGGCGGTGGGGCACAGACGCTTACAATTTAACCAGCTCTACCCGCTGTCCCCAGACAAAATACACATAAAACAGTTCCTCTCACATGCGACCCAGTTGCATAAATAACAGTGCTATAACAAGCCCATCCAATGTCCCGAATCAGGAGGCGTAGTTGGATAAACACCTATGGCCCTGAAACCAAATTTTTCCCTTTAACTAGACAAACCCAGGCCTCACACAGTCCAAAGTTTTTTTTGGCTGTGCACGCTTTTTTGCCCGGGGGTTTTATCCCTTTTTTCGAGGGCCGCAGTTGTTTGCTTTTGGGGTGAGGGACCCCGCTGTTAAAGTGGGCCCAATCCAAATGTAGTCCGCTTCTCTCAGTTCTGCAGAGTGCCCTTTTCCTTTTCCCTTCCAGTTTTACAGTTCACTTTCCTCTCTTTTTGGGGGGTTCTCCATTTTTGGGAGCCCCAAACGGAGCAGGAAAGGGCCCATAAACCTTCAGCCAGATCGTTCCCCCCTGCCTGTTTGGGTCTTTCTTCCTTTTTCCCTTTCCCAAAATGGCCGCGGGGCCAAAACCCTTTCCCCCCAGTCACATGCCCTTAGTCAAAAGGTTTCTATCATTTGCAAAAACCCCAATTTTTTCCGGAGACAGGGGCCCTTTTCTTGGGGGCCAAAAAACACCAAAAATTGCAACAAAAATTGTTTTACAATAATAAGTCACACATTGTTTTTAACCTGGGGTAAATACAATGCGGCCTGTTCCACTACCCCACACCTTCGGGGAAGGAGAAAAGGGAAAGCCGGTAAAATTCGTAAAAAAACCCCGGGGGCGGTCGGCAACGACTTGATTGCCTGTTGCTTGTAGCCCCCCGCTCCAGGATGCAAAATGTCAGGACAGGAAGTAAACCCGGGGGTGTTTGATGATTTTGATGATGATGACAACATTGGGGGAAACCCAACGGGGTTTTTTTCAGAAAAAAATTTTTGCTTGCGATCCCCTTCATCACGGACAGGAGGAAGACGATGGGGAAAGTGTCAGTGCGGCTACCTGCCCCCAAAAAAGAGAGGGGCCCGGGGTCGCCCCAAGTCCACTGAGATTATTCCACCAGCCACGACCCAGCGGAAAAAACAGCTCCTGCTTACCCGCTGCCCAAAAAGGTCCGGGAACCTCTCAAGCCGGGGCCCCTTTTTTTCCTGAGCAAGCCTATACCCAGCAAATGTCATATGCCCCCTTTTTGCCGTAAACGCATCAGAAAAGGGGGAAGAATCTTAGGTTTTTTAACCCCCAAACCAACTGTCAAAGTCCATGAAGCGAATGCTTTGAGTTGAAATAAAAGGGGAAACACTTGGCCCAAAAAAGGGGCCAAAACCGGGCCCCGGGCTTCCCAACCCAAAATGCCCAAAACCCCTGTCTCTGCCTCCTTTTTTCCCCCCGCCACACCAAGCGATCCCCCGGGGCCATGTCTTCGGGGTCATGACAAAGATCAGCCCCCCGAATTCAGCCTCCCCACCGTCCCCCCGGAGTACCACCGCAAAAAAAAAGGGGCCCCAACCTCCCCCTTCCCCTTCCCACCAGTTTAAAACCTGCACGCCTTTTACAGGGGCCCAGTCTAGCAGCCACCCTTCTTTTCCCCAAATTTTTGGGGGAAACAGAAGAAAAAATTTAACCCAAAAACCATTTTTTTTTTCCAGAAAAGCCACCCCTCCCCCGGGCCAAACCCCACGTGTCTTTAAAAATTTTTCCAAGGGGGTTGCCCTGCATCTGTGTCCGGAAAAGTCTATCGACCACCGATCCCAAGGAAATTAGTAAGCAGGCCCCAAGGCCGTTTTAAATTTCAGAAACACCCCACTGGGGGTGGGGTGGATGTCTCGGGTGGTAATGGTGGTTTGGCCCCCGGCTTTAAAAACCCGGGCAGGAATGGTCCCGGGGTTCTTTCCCCCCCGGGTTTCCATTTGGTAGCATCACCGTGCCCATAAAAAACCAAGCCGTTTTAAAATTTAACCCTGCCTTTGGAGACCTTTCCCACACAGGTAGGAGCTGGGGGGACGCCCCTCCGAAAACGAGCCCGGGAGGGGCGCTGGGTTTGACAAAAAACCTTGTCCCGGGCAAAGGTGGTGGCGATAACGGCCCAAAATTCTCCGGGCCCCCTTTAAGACCCGGTAGGGGAGCACCCCTTTAAACCTGGCACACACTTAAACCTGTCGTCCAGAAATTTCCCAAAGCTTTTCCCCGGGCCTGGACTGCCTGAGGAAGCCCCCGAGGTCTGAGCTCACACTTCCGCCTTTTCCCCACCCTGTTTCGTCCTGCCTGGCTGCTTTTGCGCTTCAGATCGGCCCCCCCCATCAACCGTTAAATTGTTGTTTGTGGCAAAAAGGGCGGGAAATTCCACCCTCCCCATTTTCCCAAAAGCGATTTTTGGGGCACAGCGCAATCCCAAATTACGCAGTCCGAAAGTGAAACGGGCCCTTTGACAAGCAGAAAGGCGGACCTCGGGGGTTGAGCCATGAGAGTGGAGGCAGAGAAAAAAAGCCCCTCTGAAACCTCCTTGCCATTTTTGAAAAAGGCCAAAAAAAATTTGGTCAGTGCGGACAATGTCCGCACTTGTCAGCATGAGCATTGTGGTGATCTTATTTTCTGGAACGATCTTTGGGAAACACTCTGAAACATCAGGTCCCGCCAGCGACGGAGGGGGAGACGGAAAACAGATTGGAAAACGGACCCTTTTCTTTTCTGTCAAATCCAAAAGGCCCCGGACATTTTTTCTTTACAAATTTTATCGGTTTTCTTTTTAGGCAGGGGTTTCGGGGTCCGGGGCTAGTAAAAGGGCGGGGGCCTAGTCTCGGGGGGTACGGGCTCTGGCAATTCAGGGTTTGTGTTTTTGGAAGTTGTGGCGGGGGAAGCGGAGGGGGAGGGGATGGGGGGTATTCCTGGACCCCGGGACTTTACCTATGTCCCTGCCTTGGAAAAGGGTTTGGGGGAACAAAATTTGGGGCGGGGGAAGGAAGATGGGGGAAGAAAAGTTTGCTAGTCCCCCTTTAAACCAAACTTGCGTTATAAAGGCCCCACCCTCTCAAAATAAATGCTTGGATGCTCCTTTTCCCCTCCAACTTGATCCTCCCCAATTAAGGCCAATAAAAAATGAACAACAGTTTTTGGGGGCCCCACCCCTTCTCGATCCCCGGACAAAGAAAAAATTCAGCACTTTCCCCCCCACCCCCCCCCAAATTGAGATTTAAAAATTTGCGGGAATTTGGGAGACCGTGCTGATTGATCAACGGAGACATCTGTTGCGTTTTCTTCAATTTTCTTTAAAATGCCCGGGATGGAACAACGTAAAGGAAACGTGCCCGCAGTAAAGTGCCCCCGGCCCCCAGCAGAAGGAAATTGGGCAGAAGCCTAAGGGGGGGCCCTTTCGGGCCCAACCCTTTTTACCCCCTCACCCAACGGAAAGTAATGGGGGGCACCATAAAACACACGGGGACCGGTTTAAAAGGGGAACATGGTGAAAGGGGACTATCTGCGTCTCAACACTGATGTTTTTGTTTGTTTTTCCGGACCCAATCGATTCTGGGTACCCAAAATGGATATTTTACAACCAAAAAGGGCTTCCGGTTTTTTCAAAAGATAATGTTGATCTTTTTGACATTCTCAAGTTGAATCAGGCATGGTTTCTCTGATGATTTTGTGGCCCCAATTCCGGGGTTTCACTAAAATGGTGGTTAAAAGGGACCCCTTTTTTCCGGCACTTTTAAATTTTTTGGGGTCAAAAGGGGTTTAAAAGGGTCATTCTCCCGTTCCGGGAAAAGGGAAAGTAAATTTCCATTTAAGAAAAATTATGGTTCAAATAAAAAATGCCCTCTGGCATTTTTTTAATTTGGGGTCATGCGGGTTTTTAAGGGGTTTTTAAAGGCTTGTGGTAAAAAGGCGGGGATGGGTGAATGTCTGTCAGGTTTTTTCTGTGACTTTTGTTGCCTTAATTGTTTTTGCCTAAGATGTAAAAAAGTGGGCCAAAAAGTTTACTGTTGTGGATGTTTTTTTTCCGCTTCCCCAAGCCCTGTTTGGGTTTTTAAGAATGAAGGGGGTTTGTTTCCTCCCCCATAGCCCTTTAATGGTCATGGGCGATAATCTTTTAATCACTAGGGAAATTTGGGGGCTGATAATTGCCGTATCACTATCGATCCGATGACAATGTTGACACAATAGTCATCCCCTCCCCTTGAAAGCTTTTTAGAAGCAAAAAATTTTTTTTCCAAAGGACCCTGTAAAAAATGTTTTGGAAATTTTCTCTGCAACTGGACATACGGGAATCCTTTCTTAAATTTCCAACCTGGGGGTCCCACTTAAACCATGCAGCGATTTTTAAAACTACTTCCAGAAAAAGTGTTCTATCTCTGGGGGCTGCTGCTAAACAAAAATTATATTCTTTTTTCTCCCCTTCCCAAAAAAGGTCTTCTTTTCGGGAAAGCATTCAGAAGCTGTAAAACCCACAAGGTTTTAAAGAATGGGCCCAACTTTGGGCAAAATATTGCCTTTGGGAAAATAAACCCAAAAAAGAAAAGTTCCCCAAGCCTCCCCATTTTCTTTTTTAATATAACCCCCTTTATTTCAAAAGGAAATTTTAAAAAAATCCATAATAGCACAAAAACAATCGCTTTCGGGTTTCGGGGAAATTTTAACCCTTTTTTCTTCTATGCGAAAAGCGGATTTTTTTTGTGTATTAGGGGATTTTTAATTTTCTATGAAATAAAGTGGTTATATTAATTTGAAAAAAGGGGGGAGAGCTGGAGAACTTTTTTTTTTGGGGTATTTAAAGCTGTATTCCCCCCTTTTGGATCCACAGGTTTCTCCGGGATCCTCACATTTACCCCCCCAAATTTTAAACTACGCCCAGTTTTAATTAAATACAAAACAAAAAGGACCTCTGAACGGAACAAGGGTTTTTCTTTCCTCTCTTGCACTTGCCTTTTTGGGAAAAATATCTCCCCTAAAAATTCTGGCTCTTACTTTTTTTAAATTCCTTTTCAGACAGTTTGTGCCTTTTGTAAATACCCTTGGCCTCTGCAGTCTTTCAGGTCAACCCTGATCTTCTTTCTTTGAACTAATATTTCTGCAAAATTTTTTTCGCCAGTTTTTTCCCGGTTTAAAAATAAAAAATTTCCCAAAAACCCTTTTCCCTGAATATGCCAAACTTTTTGGGGGGGGGGCTCGGGTAAAAACAAAAATTAAAAATAAAAACCCATTTTGCTCAGTGTTTTTGAAAACTTTGGTAAAAGAATCACGAAACATCACAAAAGTACAGAAAAATTTAAATACCCTTTTTCCCCTTTCTAAAAAGTATGGCACCCAAAGGGACATGCTTTCCACAAAAAATTAATTAATTCTTTTTGGGAGTGGCCCGAAAGATATTTGGTGCCAGGGTCTTTTTCCCTTTTTTTTGCCCTACCCTTAAATTTTTTCTAGATGGCCCCATTTTGCTGAACAAAAAAAAGTGCACACCCAAAAAAATTTTGGGCAGAAGAGCCATAAAACTTATCCACTTCCTTTGCCAAACTTCTTTGCATCTCAAAATTTCCCCCCCGGGGGCCCCACCTAAGGCTTTTGGAGGGTTCCCCAAACCTCCGTATTTTTTTCCCTGTGGGGCCGGATTGTTCATTTTCCCTTAATTTTAATTTTACGCGATGTTTTTTTTGGGGGCCTTTGTTTTGGGATCAAAACCCATCTTTCCGACAGAGGCTGTTTTCCTGTTTTCCCTTAAAGGGGGTTTAATTTGGGAAAATGCCATGCAAGTTAAAACAATAAAAAACGTTTTACTTGGGCCCCAAATTTACTAAAATTCCCATAAGATCTTTTTCACTCCTTTTTTAGGGTTTTTCGCATACAGGGGGAAATCCACTGAAAAACGGGTGCCCGGGACATTTTTATGTAAAGACTGTCCCAATATTCTTTAAGTTTTTGTTCTTTTCAGAAACCCCGGGAAAGGGACAATTTTTTTCCAAACCTTTTTTTATTTTTTTGCCCTGGCCTTTATTGTGGGTTTCCCCCCAATAAAAACTCCTTGGGGTAAGTACTGTGGGAAAGGGAACTGGAACTTTCGGAGGAAGGACAGTGCTTGAACCCCCGTGCAACTCCCAAAAGAAACTTTTTTCACTTATATCTTCCAAAGTTTAAAAAGGGTTTTATAGGTTTGATCTTTCTCGTTGTTAAAAACCTATATCGGGAAAGGAAGAATTTCCTCTTTTTCCATCTTCTCTTTTTCCCCTCCACCAGGGGCAAAGGCCCCTTCGGGGGACATGCTGTAGTGACGTAACAATAAAGTTTTTTTCTGAAAACCTTGCTAAAAAATTCTTTCTTTTTCTTCTTCTTCTTCTTCTATTCCTAAAGAGGAGTCCCAAAAAAAATTTGTTTTTGGTTTAAAAAGGGGCTGAACCATTTCCAAAAATTTAAAAACCAAAAAGGAAATTTTAAAACTATTATCAATGGAAATTTTTTAAAACTTTACTTTCCTAATTTGAAACTTATTAAAATTTTTGGGTTCCCCAAAACAATCCACCAGAATTGGCAAACAATTTCAGTTGAATACACAACACGTCGGGCTATTTTGAAGAAACCCTAGTAAAAATTTTTCGTGAAAAGGGAAACTAAAAAAAAATCACTTTTATAATCTTTCTGGGGGAAAAAATCCCCCAAAAATTAGAACGGGTTTAAGGGAAAACTGAATGCCTCCCCTCAGAAATGGGGTAAAGGGGCCCAGTCAGAAGGGGTTTAAAACCCCCATAGAAAAGCAAAAAAAATACATAAATTAAAGGGGTTTTTTTTTTCCCCAATTTTTCCCCAACCCCTTAATTTTTTTTTTTTTTTTTTTTTTTTTTTTTTGATTTTTTTTAAGGTTTTTTTAAAAGGTTTTTAGAAATCTTTGCAAAAAATCACTTTTGCAATATGTGTCCTTTTAAACCCTTTCCCAAACCTTTTTCCCAAAGTTTTCCCTCTTTTTATGGGTTTGCTTTCAGCTCCTCAGGCCCGCTTTAGCTACGGGACCGTTCAGCTCTTTTGGATGGGCTGCCAGAAATGTTGCTATAGCTTTGGGACCTGGTTTCACTGCAGCCTAGTAAAAGGGCCAATAAACAGCCCCTGAATCTAAAAATGAAAACCAAAGGGAAAACAGGACTGAGGAAAAAAATTTTAGTGAGACAACCCCTTTAAGCAAAAATTTTTTAATACATGTCAATAAAAAATAAATTTCCAGTGCAAAAAACAAAAATAGTAAAAACCCTTTAAATAAATTTAAAAAATTATTTAACAAAGTTTAAAACCCCCAAAAAAATTTAAAGTTTTTCCCTTGTTTCCCACCACTAAGATCCACGGTCAATTTGGGGCCTAGGTTCAACCCTATTTTTAAAAAGGGAATGGGGCCATAAAAATAAATGTCATGAAAATCATTAAAAAATGACTTTTTTTTGGTTTTAAACAAAATTTAAGATTTTTTTTTTAACCTTTTTTCCATAACATTTCAATTGTTTTAAAATTTTTTAAAGCCCGATTTTTTCGTTTTTTTGCCACTAGCCTTTAATATTTGCCTGACATTTTTCCCTTTTCTGTAGGGGAAAGATTTTCAGCACCCTGTTCAGGATTATTACAACAGGGAAAACTAAAAAGAGGGATTTTAAAAAAAAACCCCCAACAGTTTCCCTTTAACAATAAAGTATACCCTTATATCGCAATCCATTCATTTCACTCTCACCTTTTGAAATTCTTTTTTTCTTTTTCCTGCAGGGGGGCATAAGGGCCCCTGAGTTTTAAGGAAACCCAAAAACTGACCCACCCCCAAATGCTTCTCCAAAACCAACAAAATTTTTGGGGGTTTTAGGGTTTAATCTTCATTCCTCTGTCCCTTTTAAGAAAAAAAATAAACAGAAAAACCCCCAATTAAAAAAAACCCCGCACCAAAAAGGGTTAAATAACTGACATTTTTTAAAAATTTTTTTCCCGCAATCGGCATTTATATAAACCAAAGGGGAAAAAGTCAAAATTACCTGCTAAACCTGGGTTCCCACATGGGCAAAATTTGTGGCACTTACCTGGGTGAGCCCACAATATCCCCTGCTGTTGAAAAAGTACGCCACGGGCCTTTAAAATTATTTTCCCCTTTCCCCCACTTTGTATTGCTGTAAAAAAAGTAAATTTGTCACTTTTTTTAAAAAGGGCAAATTCCCGGCCCACTGGAGAATACATTGGGAAATCATAGTACTCAAATGAGGGGTTTTTAAAATTTTTTTTGGTTTTTGTCGGGGCCCCCTTTACTTAAACCAACTTTTGCTTCACCAATTTTAAAAAAAAGACACCGAAAGTACGACTCACAAATACGCCCCGGGGGAACACCCCCCTAAGGGACAAAATTTACTCAGATTTTTTGACCCGGGTTTGGGGGGGGTTTTTAACTTTAAAAAATCCAGGTTTACAGATTCGGGGGAAATTTTACCCTAACACAGTCCAAAACATTAGATTTGTCCAAAAAAAAAAAAACCTCCTCAAGTCTATGTAGGGGGGGAAAAAATTATGGTCCCTGGAAGGCACAAATGGAAAAAAAACCAGGGGCCAAAATTTTATTTTTGCCCCTTCTGCCCGGGAAGGGGTTTTCCTTCCCACCCCCCCCAAGGGAGCCATAATTTTTTTTGTTTTCCAGCTACATTGACTTTGATGTTTTTTCCCTTGTGGGAATGAGGGGGACTTTTTCAAAATTGTGTGTAAAAAAAATTTGTGTCTAGGGTAAACATGGTTTCCGGTAAACATGGATTTTGTTGGGGGAAACCCAATGATCCCCTTTAAAAATGAAACTTGGAAAGTGTTTTTCTGTATTTTACCGTGTTAAAATTCCCCCAATTCCCCCAATTTCCCAAAACATATGGGGTTTTCTGTTATGTTTCGGTCCCAAAAAAAAAAAAATTCCAAAACCATATAAATTTTTTGAAACCCGCACCAAAACACCCATTTTTTTGTGGGCAATAAACTTTTTTTTTTAAAAACCACCTACAGACCTGAGTGAAGGGGCCCATTTTTTTTGGGGGTTTAAAGCTTACTTTTTATTCCCAACTAGTTTGGAATACATGGACATTTTTTGGGGATTAATTTGTTTCTAATTTTTAGAGGTTTTAAAAATTACAAAAAAAAACTGAAAATTTTGGTATTTGGAGTTTTTTTTCTTGTTCATTTGTTTCGGGTAGGGTTTATTTCCACTGCATTGGCCAAAAAGGGGCCCAGAAAGGGGTTTCTTTTTTTTCTCCGATGAAAGGCTGGGGTTTATTTGTCACACTTTGTACAAAAAAACCCGTCAAATCCTTCTGGGTTTTTTTTTAAACTTTGGAAGGGGGAAGAAGGGGCAAGAAAAAAAAAAGCCCGGTGTATAGAAACAACATGTAAAATAGGGCCGGCGCCGGAAAAATAGGGCCCTGTGGAGAACACACCCTTGTCTTTTTTAGGGCCTTTCTATGGGGCCCGAAACAAAAAAAATTTTGTTTTTTTGGGCATTTTTAAAAAAACTAAAAAGCGCCAAAAGATACGATTGAAAAGCTTTGATTTGGAGACTTTAGCTTTGGGGATAACTGATTTTTAAAATTTTTAAATTTAGATTGGACTTTTTGGGAGGGGGCCCAAACCCAAAAAAGGGGAAATTATTTTTTTTATTTTTATTTGAAAAAATGGCAAAAGGGGGGATATCAACTTTTTAAGGGAAAAGTTCACAAGGCGTCTTGCCTCGTAATGAAAAAACCCCGCTTGTGCCCATTTGGGTCGGTTAAGGGGACCGAGAGTTTCATCAAACCCAATTAGCAGGGGATTTTTATCACGCCGGCAATGGGGAAAGACCCCAGCTGCCTCACATGAGAGTTTTGCACACGTCGTTGGCTCCGTTTTTTTGGATGCTTCAAAGAATTGCATGCAAAAAGGCCCGCGAGGGAAACCCATCAGCAGCAATCTTCTTTGGTAAAACGCCCTGCGTCTTCCTCGTTCCCGGCATTTGAAAAAGTAAAATGTTTATTGTTAGATCCCGTTTTCCGGGGTCCGGGAGATCCCATCAGAAAAGCGGATGTTCATACGGGGGGAAAAAAGGGCCGGGGGAAACCCAAACCCCCAAATACTTTTTTTTTTTGTTTTACATTTTTAAAACATTTTTTTTTGCTTTCCCATTTTGATCCCCTCGCAGGCTTTTCCACAAAACTGCAGCCTCCAGCCCGTTGCGAAACCAAAAACTCCCCCTCCTGAATTTATTTTAAACTGTAACAGGGGGGTAAAGATGGGAGTTGTGGTTTTCCCCCCAAAAGTTTTTCCCCGAGCCGTGTGGGGGTTGAGAGGGGCCCCCCCCTCCCCCGGCCCCTTATGGGGCTTAGAGGGCCTCCCCGCTCCCCCCGGGGCCTTGTTTGGGGGGTTGAGAGTCCTCCAAAACTCTGGAAATCACTACCCCTTTTAAAAACATCAGACTCTCCTTACTTTCATTAGCCTCAAAGCAACCGAAAAAACCCCTCCCCTTTTGGGCCAAAAACCTACAAAAACCCTGATGCAACTACAAACCCCCCTAAACATGTTTGCCCCTCACCCCTTCCCCTCTCTTCCCTTCTTTTTTTGTAATTTGGGAAAAACCCTTTTAGGGCCGGGGCCTCCCCTCCCCCCTGTAGCAGGGTTTTTCATTTATCGTCACCTTGTTTTTTTTATTAACAAATAAAAAATTTTTTGAAGGATCAACGATAAAGGTTTATTGATATTTTGCGTTAAACGAATTTGGGTTTTCAGCCACATTCATGAAAACTATCACAAGGCCCAAAATTTATTTTCAATTTTTACTTGTGTTTTCTACATGGCTTTCCAGGGAAAAAACCATTTAAAATTATAATAAGGAAAATAACCCCCGTTTTATTTCAGAATAACATTGGGATACCCCGCCCAAAAGGCAGGGAACAATTTCCAAAAGAGGGAAAGTGCATGCAAAAATAATTCGGGGATCTCAGGTTTTTTAGGTAGCTAGATTCAGCCCAAATAGATTTGGGAGAGGGTTTTGTATGTACAGCAAAAATTTGCAAAAAATTAACCCAGAAAAAAAACATGCCGGACAAAAACCCGGGGGGCGACAATTCCCAAGGACTTTTGGGGGAACTTATATTCTTGGGCCCTTAAGGGGGCCCCAAACCCTGCCCGAAGGGGCTCAACCACCTTCCCCATATCTTGTCAAATAGCCTTCCTTACATAATAAAGAACTTCAATTGCAAAAGTATTTGTTGAAAAAGAACCCAAGTTAAACCGGCCCCCAACCGGGCCAACCAAAAACCCGGATTGGGGTAAGGGGGACCGGGGGGACCCCATTTTTCATTGAAAACTGGGCAAACCCTTTGGGGCCAAAACCCAACACCTTTTGGGCCCGGGCCCATTTTTCAGATTTAAAAAGGGGTCTGAGGTTTAAAATTTTTTTTTGGGGGCAAATTTGTCTGCAAAAACCCCAAGGGAGAATTAATTAAGTCTAGACCTTTGGGGGTAATAAGACCCCTTTTAAAAAAACAAAGTTTTTGTTATTTATCAAAGGTTAGAAAAAAAAACTTGGGTGAGGGTAACCCTGTCTCCCCTTGCCAACCCCTCTAAGGACCCAGGTCTATCTCCCAACTCCCTCGAAGGCCCACCAAGTGATCCTCCCTACTTCGCGAGGAGAGAAGGGCATAGAAATGGGAAATCACATGGGGAAGGACAAACCCCAGGGAAGGGGGAAAATTTTTTAAAAACACTCAGTTATGACCTCTTGGGGAAATAACCCCCCGTGTTTTAAACCCCCAGATAAGTAAAAAAATTGGGGGTTTGGAAGACCCCAACTCAGCCGCAATTCCAGGAAGGGGCTGAACCCTAACTGGCGCAAATGTGGGGATTTTAACCCCACTCCGGGGCCCCTTCCCCTTCACCTCGAAGGGGGGATGTGGAGCAGATCGGGAAAAAGGTTTTTTCCCTTGCCATATTTTGAGAGAAAAAATCGATTTCCCAAAAATTTGTATAATGGCTTAAATTCTGTCACCCCCAAAAAGGGCCTGTCCCCAAGATAAAGGGGGGAAACACGCAGCTTTCCCCCCCGCCAAAGCGTGCCACAGAAAAAAGAGCTGCAGGGGGGGCAGGTTTCCCCCTATTAAATGGAGAAACAATCAGGGTTTGAACCTCAAGCTGCTCCTCCCACCTAACCAGATGTGACAATTGACCCACCAAATAGTATAGATTAATATCCGGAAGGGCAGCCTACCCTTCATCCCAAGGGGCCGTTAAACAGTTTGCTGCTACTCAATGTCTGCATATGGGAAGAGAGTACTAACCCCCGAGGGCCCGTTTTAAGAAAAAAGGTATTTTAGGGGAGGAGTTTTCGTTTTTGACTTTTTATGGCCGCCGTGGAGAGGTGGAGTTTATTCCAATTATAAATTTTGTTTTGTATAAAAGCACAGAGGGGGAATAATATTTTTGAGTTTTCAAACTTTCCCGGGGCAATCGGATAAAAGTATACCAAAGGGAGGTAATTTGGGAAAAGGGCCCCAAATAAAGAGAGGTACAGCTTTGCCGCAAAGGGCAGAGGGGTCCAAAAAGCAAAATTTAGGGTTTACCCGTTGATCCCAAAAAACCCAGAATGACCCAAAATCCCCCAAGGGCCCCCCCAAAGGGGAGCACAGAGAGTCTTGTGGGTCAGAAAAGATATAACAGGGTTGTCCCTCGTGCGTATAGGCTAAATTTTTTCACAAATAGAAGAAAGGGAGGCAAAACGTCTAATACGGAACCAATCAAACTTTTACTGCCAGGGGTTTCCCCTGCTAGGGGGAAATAGCAGGGGGGAGATGGGACATTTCCCCGCCTGTTTCCCCCGATGCAAAGTAAAAGAATTTCCCAAACCCACCCATTAACTTCTACCCTGGAAACAGGGTCCATATAAAGCCCAACCGGGACCCCCAAATTTTTAAAGGAGGGGCCCCCCCCCCAAAACCAAATTCTTCCCAAAATGAGGAAAAGGGGAAGACCCCAATTTTAGTCGAAGGCCTTTTTGCTGCATCTAGAGAGACTACCCAATTTTTAGAAACCCTAGTCATCGGGGAGTGGCTTGTAAATTTGTGAACAATCGTCTCCCAAAATTTCCCCCCCCCGTCGACTTCCCCCGGGGATAAACCCCCTTTTTGGGCGCAAAATACGACCCATAAGATTCCGGTTTAGCCCCCAAGCAAATAATTTTTGGGTAGGATTTTTGTCAGTTTGGGGGCAAAAGGGAAAAGGGGGGATATGACCTCACAGAAAGTAGGGTTTTTTACCATTTTAGGGAGGACACAAAAAATGGCCCCCATACAAGGGGGGGCGGGAGTGCCATAACCGCCCTAGCTGTCTGATATACTTCCCAAAAATGAGGGGCAAGAAAACCCCCATATTCCCTGTAGAATTTAATTTTTATTTTCCCCTCCCCCCACCGGGTATTTTTTGGTTTGGGGGAGGGGTGGATGGGGTCAATTAAAATTTAGCACACTGTTTGAAGGATTCCGGAAAATAGGTGTTATTTCAAAACACACTCTTTATTTAAGAAAGAATAAAATGTCATTTAAAAAAATCCAAAAAGGAAAGATGGGGGTTTCGCGTTTTTGGGGCCCCCTCTGGCCCTTATTTGTAACATAAACTGTAGAATTTTCAAAGCTTCAATATAAAACCCCCCTTACTCTTTGGCCCCACCCCCCTGAAAGTTAAAACCCTTTGTGTGGGCAATACAAATTGTTTTCCCAATAACATTTTCTGTTCCCTCAAAAAAAAAAAAAATTTTTTAAAATAAAACCCCGTTTTGAGGTTTCTGCCCTATATGTATTTCTCCAAACACAACCAAAAATTTAAAAAAAAATATACATGGTCTGATCTGTAATTTAGGGCCTGGGGAAAATCCGTATCCAGGGTCAGTATCCAGTAACGCCTTTCCCAAATTTAATAGCGTTTTTCCCCAAACTCCACACCCTTGGGGGGTTTTTTGACCCCGTTTTATCACTTTTATTTAAAGTTTCCACCTTTTCCCCGGGGTTTCCTCCCCGGGAAAAGTTTTTTTGGCCCACAAACCCAAACTTTTCGCAAGCTTTGTCTGTTTTTCAATCATGGAAAGTTCTCTTTTTTTATGTGAAAACTTCTAGCAGTGCCCTCCCAAATTTACTGAAGTTTTGGCCCCGCCTCCCCACCAGGGCCATATACACCCAGTAAGTGCTAGGGGAATTCAAAAAAAAAATTTAATCTTGTATACATTCCCTGTTACAAAAGGGAAAAAAAGTAACCTTTTCACCATGTATTTGCACAAAGTGCATTTTTTTTCGTACCCCACTTTTTATGATCCCTTTCAAATCTACCCCGTATTTCTCCCCCCTTCCCCTTTAAAGATTTTATTAATAAAAATGGGAAACCAAATTCCCTATATTTCGCGGGTTTTCCTAGAGGAAAATATCTACATCCCTTTTTTTCTTTTTTTCCCTAGAATAGGGGGCCCAAGGGTTTTAAAATCCCGGGATATATTTCTGAACTATCCCCAAAAAATCCCGAAAAAAGTCTTTCTGTATTGCGTTTAAAAAAAAATATACGGGATTTATCATTATTCAGATTCTTTTTTGAAAAAAAAATAAGGTTTTCCCCTATTTCTTTTATTACTTTATTTTTTGCCCTGCAAATTTGCCCTGACTTATTCCCCCGAACGGAAATCTTTTAGTGAACCAAAAATCTTAAAATTTCCCCGTTTTCCCCGATAATCTCTTTTTTATTGGTGCTGCTAGAAATTTTTGCCATAAATGGGATCCCCCCCCCAATCTCAAACCAGGGGAAAAGTTATTCCCTTTCCTGTGTCTCAAATGTGAAAAAATTAATTTTTCACCCTTCATGTTGATTTATTCAAAATTTCTGTAAAGAAAAAATTTGGGGATGACCCCTGCTAGATTAACCGGGGGGTCAACCCATATTCTCGATCCCAAAAAATATTATCTGCAAAAACTTTTTTTACTGAGTAGGGTATACCTCTCTTCCAATTTTAACAAAAATGTTGGCCAAAGACAGGGAAAAACATGACTCCATGGGACAACCCCCGTATCTGCAAAAAAATAAAAATCCATTAAAATGAAAATTTTGTTTTCCCAGCAAAAACCCTGTTACCAATAAGATGTATTTTTTTCAAAAGTTTATCTTAAAAAGGTATATCTATCCAGAAAGAAAAATGAGTGCATTGGGGTGCCAAATCCTGTGGTTTTAGAAGTATATAAAGGGGCCCCAAAAAATCGCATGAATTTCCCTCTGGGATTCAGGATTCCATGAGGGTTTCCGTCCCCTATATTTTTAACACTTCCCCAGAGTCCTTAAGGAAACTAAAGGGGGTCTCAGGGCCCAAAGGGGGGGGTGGCGATCCCAACCCTTAGGGTGAAGGATTTATAAATGGACCCTATCCCTGTATGAAAGGGACGTAGGGGAGGGGGGGAATACCCCCCTTTTTGTTTCCCTTTGGAAAAGGGATGGAACACCGGGGTTCTCGGAAAAAATTTTAAATTTTTCATAGTCCCCCTGTTTCTCCCGTGAGAACATTCATACCACCCCCTTTAAACAGTAATAATTCTAAATTTTTTGGGAAAAAAAAGCCCGTCCCGGGTCTGACGGGAAAACTTCTTTTAAACTCTACAATCTTGCAAAAGCCATCCACCTCTTTGGGTGAAAAGATCCCTAACCCAAAAAATGGAACTGAAACCCCCCCTTTTCAGAGGGGCGAAATTATAACATAGAATTAAGGTTTTTAAATTGTTTTTTAAAGTATAAACTCCTCTTAGTTAGATTAAACCTTTTTCTTTAGATCGCTTTAAATATAAATTTACGAAGACTGTCCTACCAAATTTTTGGAAAATCCTCCTTACAGGGCACCCCCCGAATTAACGGGAAAAAAAATTAAATGTTTTTTTTTAAAAGGGCCCAAAACCCCAAAAGTTCTGCCCGGTTTTATTTTAACCTTCTATGATCCTCAAACGAAGGGCTTTCCAACATGCAGAAAAGGAAACTTTTTTTTTGGGAAAAGGTTTTAGACCCCCTAAAGGGAAAAAATTTTAGGGAATTAACCCCCCGAAACTTTCCCCCCCAGAAATTTTTCAAAATCCTTTAAAAAAAAATTTTTTGACGGGTTTAAAAAACCCGGTTTAAGGGTTAAAAAACTTTAAAGGTTTTGTAAAAGATTAAAAACCCCTCCCCACCGGGACAAAAATTAAGTCCCCTTTTTTAGGAAAAAATCTGATCCTTTTTGTTAAAATGCCAAACAATGATTCAATACGAAAAATCATCATTAAACTTATAAACCCGTACCCCCGATTCGAAACCCCACCTTCTACATTTTTGTTGTGACATTCCCAAGGGGTTTTTCGTTTGGTATCTTTATGGGGAAAACCTCCGTTTTTCCCCCCGCCCCCCCTGTATGTTTCCCTTTGGGGGGTTTTCCCCACCCCCTTTGAACGTTTTACGTTTTTTTGGAAGAAACCCCCCCAAGTGCTCCCAAAAACCCCTAAAACCAACTAGGCCTTTTAAAAGGTTTTCCATAATTTCCCCCCCTGAAAAACCCGAGGTGTCCCGTGGCCCTTTTCCCAAAGCTATCGCTTCCAAAAATTTAAAAAGCCCACTTTTTTTATTATGCCGGGTTTCCCCCTGTTTAATTTTTTTCAAAAAGGAAATTTTGGGAGAAAAAGAATCAGAAAAAGGGATCAGCGCCAAATTTTTAAATCTTATTCTGCGGAAATAATTTAAAAAAAATCTCTATTAAATTTTGGGCTGTTTTAAAAGAAATTAAAGTCCTCCTCTAAAAATTTGATATGTTGATCCTTAATTTTTTTTTCCATAAAAATTTATTCAATGGATCCCTTTTTGATATGGTAAAAATAGATTCTTTAGCCACCTTAAGCGATCATCCAAAATTAATCAAAACACTCTTTTTCTGTTTAACAAAACAACTGCTTAGTCGATAGAAGCATTTAAAAAACCCCAATTTCCCCTGTCGGGTGAAAAACTTCATCATGCAGAAAAAAGGTGGGGTATTTACTCGTCTTAGGGCCCCCCTTTGGGGGCAAATCTTCTCAATTGGGACCTTTTAAACCCTTTTTTAGTCCCACCATTTCCCTTTAAACTGTTTTTCGACTTGGGTCTTTTTTCCCGGAAATCAACAAATTTTTTGTTTAAAAACCAAATTTTAAAATCTGGAGGGGATAAAAACGTCTTCCCAAAATTTTTGTTTGGTCTATTTGTCGTCAGGGTTGTCCACATTAAAAAGAGGCCCTCTCCATTACTGGAAAGGGGAGTGTGTTAGTGAAAACCCCTATTAATTCCTTCTAAAAGGGCCCCCCTTTAAATCCAAACAAGGGCCCTTTGGGGGTTTTATGATATAACCTCGAAAAAAAAAACCCCTCACCCACGATAAAAATGAAATGTTTAAAAAAGAAAGAATGGAGGTTTTCCTATGGGGAAACCGGGGGACAGATGGGTGTCCCCCGCGATTAAATTTCGGTTTCCAATTTCTTCTATACCCCAAAGATTTGGGAATTTAAAAGGGGCTCACCCTTCTTTCTGGATAAAATTTCACTTTTTATTATGAACATTTGAAACCCCCAAAATCTTAATTGGGGGCAGATTTTTTTCTGGGGAAAAACTTTTTTTTATTTTAATTGGTCTTTAAATTTTTTGCAGATACAGGGTTTTTTCCCTTTGGGGGCATGTTTTTTCCCCCTCTTTGGGCCCCAAAATTTTTGTCTCCATTGGGAAGAGGGGGTATATCTACCCCAGTTAAAAAACGGTCTTTTCGATAATATTTTTTGGGATATTGGATGCACTACTAGAAGCTTGGGACATAAGGAATAAAGAGAACATCCCATGTTTTTTAAAAAAGAAATAGCTTGGGGAAAAGTTTGAGGGGAGCCAAAAAATTTCCGGAGGTACCCCAAGGCAATGTGGTTTAAAATTTTAAAAGGGAAAGGATTAGAACGTTTTCAAATAAAACCCCCAGGGGGTGAGATTGGGGGAAAAACGCCTATTGAATAGGGAAACCCTAAAAAATGGAAAACTGATCCTGGATACAAATTTTCCCCGGGTTTTAAATTTTCCCGATAAAACATTATTTTTATATATTGAAAGTTTGGTATTTTATATGGGGGGAAACATATAACAGGTAAATCCCTTAACTGGGTTTTTTTTTATTTTTTCCCCTTTTTTTTTTTTTTTTTTTTTTTTGAGGGGAAACAGAACAATTGGGGTTTTTGTTTAAAAAATCTTTTATGTGTCACACAAAAAGGGTTTTGCTTTCAGGGGGGAGGGCCTTTAATAATTTTTTTTAAGGGGGGTTTTTATTGAAGCTTTTTTTCTAGCAAAAATTTTAATTAATAAAGGGGCCAAAATGTGGGCCTTTAAATTTCGTAAAACCCTCAAGGTTTTGGGTTTTTTTTTAAATGCCCTTTTATCATCTTTCAATAAAAAGTGGTTTTGTATAAGGGCCCATTTTCCGGATTTCCTTCTAAAACGTTGGGATTTACCTAATTCTTGTGCAAATTTTAAGAGGGCCCCTTTCGCCGGACGCCCCCATTCCGGCACCGTTTCTTTTTTGACAAAAGTAAGGGGGACCCCGTGACCCGAGGAAAATCCCGGGGAGCGGCACTCTATTTTCTTTCTGTTTAAAATTTCAGTCAATTTTTTTCCTGTTTAGTGAAAAGGGCTATCTAAGAAAAATTCTATCTTCTGCAGATAGGGTGGGAATGGCAAGGCGGGCAGGGAGTACTCTGATGTAAAAGCCGAAAACATTTATCTAAAAGGAGTACAGGTTTTAAAATAGTAAGAGCAAACGTCTCAAGTATATAGCCCAGGGGGTCCGGGGGTATAAAAATTTCCCTTGGTAGCAATTTGTCCGGTTTTCACCGGCGGGGCCAAGGGCCCCCCCCGTGCCATACATGCCAAAAAATTTTGTCCCCAATTTTCCCCAAAGCTCAAAGTAGGAAATTCTACTAAAAAAAACTTTTTTTTTTTGGGGCCCTTTAATGGTAAGGGTGATTGGGGAACAGTTGGTCCTACACAGCCAAACCCGGGTTTTTTTTTCATTTGAAGGGGCTCTTTGTAGGTTTTTAACGGGGGGATAGTGGAATCCCCTGGGCCACCCCAAAACTTTGGGTAAGCCCGCCAGGGAGCGGAGTCTAAGTAGGTCCCGGTTTTTAACAGAGCCCCGCTGCAAAGCGGGGGGGGGACTTGCTGCGGGGGGGAGGGCTACCAGGGCGCTCCCCTGACGTGACTTATTGCGGTGGCCAAACCGAGGTTTTAGCGTTGGGGACAGAATCCCGGGGCAGATGGCAAAGGCAGGGGCCCGGGGGCAAATTTTTGGGCAATAAAAAGTAGCCCAAAAAGGGGCGGGCGGCGGGGGAAAGGGGTTTGGGGGTCGAGAAAAAAGTTTGGCAAGGGGTTTGGAACACGGGGAGAGACTAGTTCACGGGTAACACTTTCTCTAGGCCAAGGCCCAAGGCAACAAAGATCCGAGGGGGAAATGGGCTTTGGGGGCATACTTAAAATAGGGGTTTAAGCGGGCCCCGGCAAATTTTCCCCTTAACCCGGGGCGTGCCCCTTTTAATTCACAGAAAAGGGGCGCGTGCTCTAGGGGGGGCGCAATTTCGCAATTTAGCCGGCAGGGGGAGAGCGCAGGGCCGGGGGCGTGGGAAGCGGATTTGGAAAGGTTTCGCCAAACGAAACCCTTAAACCCGGTCAGCGGGCCCCACCCTTTCCCCGCCCGGGGGCCTGGGGGAAAGAGGGCTTTGGGGGCGCCCCACGACCCCAAAGGGGGGACAGGGGCCACCCGTTACAGTAGTTTTGCCTCCGTTACCTCCCTAGCAAGCTGAAGCTCTCGGTGTGCCAGGCCCTTCTTAAGATCACTGATAGCAGATGTCAGAATACCCCTCGCATATGCCTTAAAGGCATCCCATGTCAATGTTACCGATGTCAACCCAGCATTGTCCTGTAAGAATAAGTGTCACTTGTCGAGGAAATACGCCGTGGGAGGTAAAATTTGACAACATACCTGGAGCATGGTCCGAGATGGATCTGGCAAGATATTGTACCGACTCGACAGGTGGAAGCAGAGACAAGTGGACCAACATGAGATCAGTCCCATCCACTCAGACACTGAAGGGGGTCTAGCGGCCAACCACATCTGTGCAATAGCCTTCCTTTCATAATAAAGAACTTCAATTGCAAAGGTATATGTTGAACGAGAACTTAAGCTATCCGGCTTGTGACAAAACAAGCAGGCCATTGGAGTAAGGGGGACCGGGCAGAGAAAACGAGCAGAGAAAACGAGTTAAATTCCTCCGCGATACTGAGGACTACTTAAATGATAACGTACATAGGTGGCAGGAACAAGCTCCATCTCATTTCCGGTCCCCATTTCACCGAGACAATAGACACCACAATTCCTCAGGATCTGACAGTGAGGGCTCCTCTACCATCACTCACCAAACTTTTTTAGGCAGAGGACGTGGAGGAAGATGACAGAAACGCATATTCCGCAACGACCCATACGCAGGGGGAGGAAGAGGACTACCATCACCTCGTGTACTTACAAGGTCACAGGTGAGTCACCGCTAGTGTACAACATTTCATCCCGTTCTCTGAGCCCCACAGACATGACTCTCCTTAGCAAAGGCCTATCCTTCTGTCCTACTTCCAAATTTGACACCTTCACACTAAACGAAGATTTACAACCGCTTTTTTCGTTCCATACGACTTAAAGTACATTTTTAAGAAACCCCTGATTCAGATCTCGATACACAACCTAAGACCACTACCCCTGCATTCTCTATCTCTAATCTCAACCTAAGACAAAAATCTAAATTCAATCCACCATCACGTTACCATCCGGTTGAGACTTTTATTGAATTGGTACAACGAGATTTATCCACATTGTTAACACAGATCAATCAAGGAGAATTAAAATATCGGTCCAACCTTACACAGACGGAACAACAGGCACTAAGAAACCTTTGTAGACTGGATGATATCATCATCAAGCCAGCCGACAAAGGCGGTGCCATTGTTGTGATGGATAGACAAGCATATTACAATGAAGTACAGCGGCAACTATCCGACACTTCTACATATAAACCAATCGACAGAGACCCTACTAATACTATCAGCCCGCTCATCAAAGATTTGGTCCAACGATACTTGCACCTAGGGATTATAGATACTCGTACATCTAATTTTTTAATCAATCACCATCCCATAACTCCAGTTTTTTACATTCTGCCCAAAATTCATAAGGATCCGATAAAACCACCAGGCCAACCAATAGTAGCCTCAACGGACTCTATTCTTTCCCCTCTCTCCATCCTACTAGAAAAAATACTCACACCACTAGTGAGAACAACGCCCTCCTTTCTTCTAGACACAAATGATTTTCTAGAAAGATTACGAGTTATCTCACCCATAGAAGAATCTCATCTGTTAGTGACCTGGGATGTAACCAGCTTATACACATCTATCGACCACCAATTGGGTCTCACCTCTGTTGACAAATTTCTTGACTCACATAACTTTCCTACAGAATCTAAACAGTTCTGTTTAGACGTATTGTCCCTAATTCTTTTTAACAACTTTTTTCTCTTTGGGGATCAATTTTATCTTCAATGTAAAGGCACTGCTATGGGCAGCAACGTTGCACCCCCCTATGCCAACATTTTCATGGCCATATTTGAAGTAGACTACATCTACAACCATCATCTCTTCTTGCAATATGCCAAAACCTGGCTAAGATATATAGATGACATATTTTGCATCTGGACAGGCCCGCTACAAACGCTTTTGGAGTTTCATGCTTACATCAACTCAATTCTTCCCGACCTCCAATTTACCAGACACCACAATAACCAATTGATCAACTTCTTAGATACTACCATCTCTTCAGACATACACGGTAATCTCCTCTCCGACCTTTTCAAGAAACCCACCGACCGTAATAGTCTTCTCCATTACCAGAGTAACCATGCCCCAAATACGAAGAAATCCCTTCCCCGATCCCAATTCACGAGAATACATCGGATAGTCAAAGATGCACCAACACGTGACATTCGATTACGAGAAATGACCACGAGGTTTAGACAACGCGGTTACCCACAACGACTTCTTCAAGACAATACCCTACCCCCGACCAATGATGATACTACAGTTGCTAACTCTGAACCTAGAGCTCAAAGATCACGCATCCCACTCATTCTGAAATATCACCCCTTCACTGCACAAGTTCACCAAATCATACGACAACATTGGACAGTTCTAGGACGTTCTTATCCCCACATACACGAATTCCGACAGCCCCCTCTCCAATGCTTTAAAAGAGATAAGAATTTATATGACCATCTAGAGCCGATTTCGGCTCCCTCCGTAGAACGACTAGGCAAATGACACTCTCCACCCCAAAGAATGGAACTTTTCCTTGTCTGGGGTGTTCTCAATGCTCTTCAGTGATAAGAGGTGAATATTTTACCCACCCACATACCGGACAAAGATACCCCGTTAAAGGATTCTTTACGTGTCTATCCAACTTTGTAATTTACCTGATTAAATGCCCTTGTGGCCTAGGTTATGTGGGACAGACAACCCAGGCCCTGAAAGATAGGATATCGAAACATAAGTCGACGATCCACTGTAAAAACACTCTTCTTTCTATCCCAGCCCACTTTCTTAAGTTCAATCACCATCCATCCCAACTGAGATTCCAGGTGATTGAGCGCATCCCTATTCCACGACATGGGGTGATCGCGTTGCCACCCTTTTAAAACGTGAACGTTACTGGATCTATACACTGAGGACCCTCGAACCCGACGGCCTGAATCGGGAATTCGATCTTAGTTATTAAAACTGTATTACATCATAACTGTTATCCTAGTTATTTAATATTTTGTTACCTCATTTCCTATTATTGTACTACTATCCCCCATTATTGTACTACCATATTCTTTCTAGTACTGTGATTTCATGTACTTAATTGTTCCACCAAAATTGCTACACTAACCTGTTGCATAGAATTAATGTATGATTATTGTACCATTATATCTCTTATACTAATACTATGATTGTTGCACTAAACTGATGTATATTTATCTTACAGAGACAATGATCTCCATGATCTCTTGACATTCCTCTCTGGTATATCCTTACATGTTCCTCTCTTTTATTCTGTAATCTCATCCTTCACCACACCTGCTTGTTCCTGTTTCCTAACGTTATCCAGCCTGATCCCTTTCCACTTCCATCTATCCCAGTCCTCTTCTATTCCTTATCACTTCTTCCTTACCCTTATCTATACGTATTCTTTCATTTTTTCCTTTTCATTTACATCCCCTTACAGTCCGGCTAGTTATTTTTGCAGCGCTGATCCTGGCGCATGCGCAGTTCACATCTTGCCCACTCTGCCCATAGTACCCCATTGCGCAGGCGTGCCTCGCTCCCGCGCACGCGCCCCTTCTTCTTCCGGCCGCTTGCTGCTGTGAGCAGTCGCCGGCTGTTCTCCTGACACCACGGACGTCTCGTCCTGTACTCCTAGCCTCCAGGTAATTCCCCATGCCGCTCCCCTTCGGCCAGCTTGCGTTTCTTTTAGTAATACTACTGCCCTTTAATAGACTTTTTTCATATGCTTATTTTGCAGCCCGGACTTAGCATTTCTTTCACCTGGACACCCATACTGGTATGTTCCCCCACTTCTCTTATCTTCTCCCGCTATTTACACTATGCTTTTACTTACCTTGTCCATTCCTTATAGTCCCTACAGGTGTCCCTCTACCTGCTTATAGCTCATATACCTTCACCATTACCTCCCAACGTATTTGGTAAGAGATATTCCTTTACTTTAGACTACTTTATACTATTAGATATTATATATAGTTCTATATTTTACCTGTCGCCCTTTACCCCTCCTATATGTCGCTATTACTCCGCTATTCCCCTTGTTCCTCACTCCCTATGCTTCCACCTATAGTTGTTCTCCCCCATCTCTCCCCTGCTTGTACCTTTTTACCCCTTTATCCCCCCCACCCCTCCTACCTATTTTTCTCCCTCCATTGTCACATGTTTATGCACGTATTATTTTTTTCTATTATAGATGTCTCTTGATAAAGGCAAACCGCCGAAACGTCGATAAAGTATTGACATCAACCTCACATTGATCCACTATTTTGTTAAGCACTTGTTGAGCATGTCCTTGTATATATTCCCTTAAAAATTCCTTTTTTTGGAATGATTTCTGCCTCACACAAATAAATGTATTAATTATTGAATGAACTATGCGCTTGGTGTGCAGTGGATTATTATTCAATTGGGGTAAGGGGGACCGGGCACCCCATCTTATCATTGAGAAACTGGACAACCTGGGACCAGAAACCCAACACCTTTGGGCAGGACCATATCAGATGCAAAAAGGTACCTGAGGTTAAAGGCGATAAGGCATTAAATTACGGAGTGAAACAGGAATATTGACATGATGTTGGATTTCTAGAGTGCCAAGTGTCACTGACCCCAAAGGCTATCAGTAATGAGTGTAGGGAAGGGGCCTGTATAGGAAGGGTCAAAACGGTCTAGGCGCCTGTCCCAAGTACAGTTGAAGTCCCCAAGCCAGATATTTGGCATGGAGGGGTATGTGGCAAGCAAAACTTCCCTAATCGCAACCGAGGAATACGGAGATGGGACATAAATTATAATAAATGGGACATGAAATAGAGAGCATATCAATACAACGTACCTACCCAGATCATCCACCACAGCCCTAGTGAGGCTAAAACGAACCGTGCGACTGATAAAAATACAGAGTCCCCTGGCACAGTTTGTGAATGTCGAGTGATAGGCGACTAAGCAGTATTAATTTATCTGGTATCATGTGGGTCTCCTGGAGACACACAATATCACATCTGCGCAATCTCAGGTACTTAAAAACTAGGGCCCTCTAAATGCGGTTGTTTAACCCCCGGACGTTCCATGTAAGTAGAGAGATTACATTATTCGCCATACTGACAATTGCAAAAGAAGGTATCCACAAGGTGCTTGAGTTCTGTACACAAGAAGTAGTAAGAGCACACACATCATATAACATTGAGCTGGTAGACCAACTGAGAAGTAAATTACGAAGTAAATTACAAAAAAGAGACACAAAAAAAAAACCCAACCATCCCCAATTCCCACCCTACTTCGTTGCCAAAAGGACGAAGCATTGGATCCCTGAATAGTCCCAATAAACAAGTAAAAACACGCGTTTAACTATAAATGCGAGTAGAAACGTCTACAAAAGACAGCCAGGAAGTCCCCTGGATCCCGCATCAGTGGTAAAGTACAACCTAGTCCACAGAGGAGAATATCTTGTGGTGGTACATACCACTACAGAATTTAAAGGAACTGTGATTAGTAAGAAGCATATATTGTACACCCAGCGGAAGGAGGAAAGAAGAAAGAAAAAAAAATGGGGGGGAGGGGAGAGAGGGGGAGAGAGGCCGGAGAGACACAGCTTTGCTCCTTATTGAGCCGTGATCGATTGATTTATTGATCAAGCGATTATACAGATATATGCATAGAAAGTCATTCCTCTGCTTGGTTTGGCGACCTTCTGCCCTCTAGGGGACGGACTTCTAGTCAATGGTCTCCTGCGGGCTGTTGAAGGAGAAAGTATCGGCAATAACCTTCAATCTAGCTGGATAAAGCATTGCATATTTGTAGTTTCGCTCCCGTAGCTTTTGATATGAGGAGATTTTCCAGAAAGGATTCGAGAGTGGACCCTTCCGTGCCCTCCGGGAGTCTGATGTAGCACAGGTTACATCTCCTCAGTCTATTCTCCTGGTCGTCCAGGTGTTGATGAAGCTTGGTAATATTCCTTCCGGCCTCCTTAACACGTCGGGACAAGGAAATGGTTGGTTTTCTAGAGTGCTGACTCTATTTTCCACCTCCGTTACCTGCTCTAGTGTTTTCTGAGCATCATGCCATAACAGGGAGATAGCCACCTTTATTTCCTCTATGCGAGAGGTGAGAGCAGATTGGCACGTGTATATATCGGATACGGGGTCAGCGCCCGCTTGGGAGGAGATTTCTGATCGGCAAAATTTATCCAGTTTCTCCAGGGCCTTTGATACTGGTTTGATGGGGGCCATGAGAAGATGCAATATAAAAGAAACATCGGGGACCACCGCCGGCCAATAAGAGGAAGTGAAATAGGATGCTCGGGTGAAGATTGCACAATGGGGACCTCCTAGCTTAGGTAGAGGACACCGCTTCACATTCTGCTAACACAGAGGGGTTAGCCTATGCAGATGCAAAATGACCGGTGACCTGTCATGCGTTGGTGCTGCAGACGCCAATAGAGGTATGAGGTGACAGTCTGTCTGCGGGTACGCACTGTTGCAAAATGGCAGAGCCTCACAAAGCGGGTGGCCAGGCGGGAAAGCACCCCACAGACTGCTGGTATATCGGTGCTGCCGGTACCATATTTACAAATGTTGCAACACAGGAGTAGTTTACAGATCATACAGGGGCCAGTAGGCATTAGTCTTGAATTGCAGAGAATATAAGGGCATGTCCTCATGGCAGAGGACAGATACCGGTTGGTTTAGCCGCGGAGGTGGGGGGGGGGGGGGGCGCTTTTCTCCGCGATGAGCGGAGAAAAGCCCTCCTCTTCACATTGACATGCACATATTCCGCCCGAAAACCGGACAGAAGAATGTGCATGTTCAATGTTTTGCGTGCGGAAAATACGCCGGGCGGAAAACTCGTGCAGTGGGGACTGCTGCACATGTTTTCTATAGAGCCCCATTGTGCTCATTTGCGGCCGGTTTTTCGGATGGTCTGCAAAACCGCAAACCGTCTGAAAAACCGGCCGAAAAACCGTGCCGTGGGTACATAAGAGTTCTACTGTTGTAGTAATAAGACAGTCTAGCCAACCACTTCCCTGGATGAGCACCGGGAGGCGACAAAGTCCACAGAGGAGAGAGAAGGAGTACTGCTATATGAAAGGAGATGCAAGCGTGGAAAGCAGTGTGCAGAGAAGAAGAGTGTAATAAATTCACTTCAGGGGGAGTTGTTGCAATCCCTGCAAGTGATAGAGCAATAACTGGCCTACAGACGATGGGGCAGACGCCACAGAGACCCCAGATCCGGGTGCTGTTATCTCGATGGGGCTATAAAGATGGCGGGGCTTCGTGTTCCTTACAGGCTTTCAAAATCAAGGGCCAGGAGACAGTAGTCACAGTTCTGTGGTTTTGGTAATATGCACAGGGCTCCCACTCCTCTCCACCACCCCTCCTCGTGGCAACTCCACTACACAATGGCCGGCGCGCTGAGAAGCACGGTGACTCTGCAGTGCAGAGGTGCAGCCACGCTTCAGGGGGTCCGTGGGAGCAAGCAGGGAGCAGTGCTGTTGTGGGGGTCTGTACAGGGCCCAGGGCCCGTCGTCGGTCTCGTGCGGGTTCTCTATCGTCACCATTGTACTTGTTTGTCATATATTATGTATATAACCCCTCTCAAAAATATAGTTCCCTTGGATTAATGGAGCTTTAATATAACTAATCCTAAATAAATAAGAAATAAATATAGATGCACTGTCTGGGTATCAGGTTCATCCACTTTTTTGTAAATTACCCTGTATTTCTGAAACATGGCTGGACCATTGTGTAAAGCAAGCACTTCTCTCCTTTCATCTACGCTATTCCTACATACAGTGGGGAAAAAGATTATTTACTCAGCCACCGATTGTGCAAGTTCTCCCACTTAAAAAGATGAGAGGCCTGTAATTGACATCATAGGTAGACCTCAACTATGAGAGACAAAATGAGAAAATAAATCCCGAAAATCACATGTCTGATTTGGAAAGAATTTATTTGCAAATTATGGTGGAAAATAAGTATTTGGTCAATAACAAAAATTAATCTCAATACTTTGTTACATATACTTTGTTGGCAATGACAGAGATCAAACGTTTTCTGTAAGTCTTCACAAGGTTGGCACACACTGTTGCTGGTATATTGTCCCATTCCTCCATGCAAATCTCCTCTAGAGCAGTGATGTTTTGGAGCTGTCGCTGGGTAACATGGACTTTCAAAGGTTTTCTATGGGGTTGAGATCTGGAGACTGGCTAGGCCACTCCAGGACCTTGAAATGCTTCTTATGAAGCCACTCATTGTTGCCCTGGCAGTGTTCTTGGGATCAGTGTCTTGCGGAAAGACCCAGCCACGTTTCATCTTCAATGCCCTTGCTGATGGAAGGAGGTTTTCACTCAAAATCTCACGATACATTGCCCCATTCATTCTCTCATGATCACAGATCAGTCATCCTGGTCCTTTTGCAGAGAAACAGCCCCAAAGCATCATGTTGCCACCTACATGCTTCACAGTAGGTATGGTGTTCTTTGGATGCAACTCAGCATTCTCTCTCCTCCAAATACAACAAATTGATTTCATCTGACCATATGACATTCTCCCAATACTCTTCTGGATCATCCAAATGCTCTAAAAAAAAACTCAGGGCGGGCCAGGCATGTACTGGCTTAAGCAGGGGGACACGTCTGGCACTGCAGGATCTGAGTCCCTGGCGGCGTAGTGTGTTACTGATGATAGCCTTTGTTACGTTGGTCCCAGCTCTCTGCAGGTCATTCACTAGGTCCCCCCGTGTGGTTCTGTGATTTTTGCTCAACATTCTTGTGATCATTTTGATCCCATGGGGTGAGATCTTACGTGGAGCCCCAGATCAAGGGAGATAATCAGTGGTCTTGTCTGTCTTACATTTTCTAATTATTGCTCCCACAGTTGATTTCTTCACACCAAGCCGCTTGCCTATTGCAGATTCAGTCTTCCCAGCCTGGTGCAGGGCTACAATTTTTCTTTCTGGTGTCCTTCGACAGTCTTTGGTCTTCACCATAGTGGAGTTTGGAGTGTGCCTGTTTGGGTTGTGGAAAAGGTGTTCTTTTATACTGATAAACAAGTTCAAACAGTTGCCTTACTACAGGTAATGAAATGGAGGACAGATGAGCCTCTTGAAGAAGAAGTTACAGGTCTGTGAGAGGCAAAAATCTTGCTTGTTTGTAGGTGACCAATTACAGGCCTCTCTCTTCTTTTTAAGTGGAAGAACTTGCACAATTGGTGGCTGAGTAAATCCTTTTTTTCCCCACTGTAGATTGTAAGCTCTTGTGACCAGGGCCCTTACACCTGATCTGTAAGTAGATTTTTACTGTGTAATGTTTGGTTGTGTCTGTACTTATACCATATAAATTGTAAAGTTCTGCGGAATATTTTGGCGCTATATATATATAAAGATTGTTATTATTATGGATACAGCTGATAAGATATATCCTGCAGATGTGTTATTTCTTTTTATAGTGGAGAAACTCCGCACTACAATGCTTAGCTTTTAACATGCAGGAAAAAGTAAATGAAGACTATTATTAAATACATTGCTTTGTTGATTTGTCTTTGGTCAGGAGATAAAGAAGATTTTATCTAATAAATTACACTCTCTCCTCTCTTATCTAATTGATTAAAGCTGCCATCAGTCAGTCACTCCCTCTATGTTGTTTCACACCCTTTAGAGTCTTATTCCTAGCAACAGTGTTTATTTACTTAACTAAATGAAAAGCTTTCACTCTTTGAAGCCCTGTAGCTTCAATCACGGCTATACATCCTGCCACAGCCTGACCAATAAGTGTGAGTCTGAAGCTGGCAGTGGCTTTGTGAAACAGAAAAATTGCTCTAATTACCAATAAATGATAGGTGAATATAAAATCTGTTGCAACTATTGCTGATGACATTTTCATGCCACCATCCCTCTGCAGCCAACAGAGAAGACACAACTAGCAATAAAAAGGCTAGGTTCACAACTGCATCACAGATTCTATAAAAAATGATTTGAAAAATAGCACAGCATGCAATGCTAAATTTTCTGTTCAAATGATACTCACCATGAAAGAAACCTGATGGACCCCTTTATAGTCAGTGGGCTCTAGTGGGAGAATTGGTGCATGTCATGAAACGGATCCAGCACCCCTGCTATTTTATTCCTATGCTGGGACACAAAAAATAAAATAACAGCACAAATGTGAACCATAAATAAAAAATAAAGGGAACACTTAACCAAGACAATGTAATTCCAGGTCCACCACACTTTTGTGAAAGTAACCTGTCCAGTTTTGAATCAACACTGATTGTGAATCAATTTCTCCTGCTGTTGCACAAATGGAACAGACAACAGGTAGAAATGATAGGCAATTAGCAAGACAACCCCTACAAAGGAGTGGTTCTGCAGGTGGTGACCACAGACCATTTCTCTGTTCTCATTCTTTTTGGCTGTTGTTTTGGTCACTTTTGCATTTTGTCATTGCTCTCACCCCTAGAGGTAGCATGAGGCGGTGTCTACAACCTACAGAAGTTGCTCAGGTAGTGCAGCTTATCCAGGATGGCACATCAATGCGAAGTGTGGCAAGAAGGTTAGCTGTGTCTGTCAGCACAGTGTCCAGAGCATGGAGCAGATACCAGGAGACAGGCGAGTACACCAGAAGATGTTGAGGGGGCCATAGGAGGGCACAAAACCCAGCAGCAGGACCGCTACCTCCTCCTTTGTGCCAGGAGGAAAAGGAGGAGCATTGCCAGAGCCCTGCAAAGTGACTTCCAGCAAGCCACTTATGTCCATGTGTCTGCTTAAACTGTCAGAAACAGTCTCCATGAAGGTTATATCAGGGCCCAATGTTCACAAGTCGGTGTTGTGCTTACAGCTCAACACCATGCAGGGTGATTGGCAGAGAACAGCAAGATTTGCAGATTCGACATTGGCGCCTTGTGTTCTTCACAGATGAGAGCAGGTTCACACTAAGCACATGTGACAGACGTGACAGAACCTGGAAACACCAAGGAGAACGTTCTGCTGCCTGCAACATCCTCCAGCACGACTGGTTTGACAGTGGGTTGGTAATGGTGTGGCAAGACATTTCTTTAGAAGGTCGCACAGCCCTTCATGTACTAGCTAGAGGTACCCTGACTGCCATTAGGTACCGGGATGAGATCCTCAGATCCATTGTGAGAACATATGCAGGTGCAATGAGCCCCAGGTTCCTTCTGATGCATGACAATGCTAAGCCTCATGTGGCTGAAGTGTATGAGCAGTTTCTGCATGATAAAGGCATTGATGCTATGGACTGGCCTGCCCATTCTCTAGGCCTGGATCCAATCGAGCACATCTTGGACATCAAGTCGCGTTCCTTCCACCAACGACACGTTGCATTACAGACTGCCCAGGATTTGGCTGATGCTTTAATCCAGGTCTGGGAAGAGATTCCTCAGGAGAACATCGGCCACTTCATCAAGAGCATGCCCAGGCATTGTAGGGAGGTCCATACAGGCACGTGGAAGCCACACACTGTACTGAGCCTCATTTCCTTGTCTTGAGGTATTTCCACTGAAGGTAGATCAGCCTGAAATTTTGATGTATCATTCCAAATCCAGACCTCATGGGATATTAATTCTGATTTTCATGGATCATTTTTATGTTTTATTGTTCTCCACTATGTAATGAATAAAGAATTGCAACTAGAAAATTTCATTCATTGAGATCTATAATGTGGTATTTTAGTGTTCCCTTTATTTTTTGAGCAGTATACTATATACTTACATTTTATATATCATCCATATTGCTAATAATGACATGTGATAAAAGATATAATATAATATAGATGTGTGACACTATGCTACAATATAAATTGAACAGCAAACAAAACTATATACAACATACAGTATGTACACACCGAAACATATATTTATCTACATGTATTTACACAAGAACTCATACAATGCAACATATGCAATGAAATAAAAAGCATATGCAATATATCTCTGTCTGGAAGATGGTGTCCCATCTAGGTTCCTACCTGTTAGGATAAAAGGCATTCCTTGACTGCAAACTCAGATGAGTGCCACAAGCCCATATAGCTAGACTGACTGCAGTTTATTCACTTTAAAACTATTGGAATATACTAGATATCTAAGGTTCTCAGAGATAATATCATTTATTTTAAAGCGCCATTAATTCCAGGGCGCTGTACATTTGAAGAATTCCATATACAACCTAATGGCAACAATTTCAACACTAACTGACTAACATCTGGAACAGAGGAAATTATCCGCAAAAGCTAACAGTCTATAAAGACGGAGGATTGAGACAGAAGATGAAAGGCAGACATGTTTGTGGTGTGGTGTAGTGGCAGCAGGCTTATTGTAGGTTATAGGCTAGCCAGACAAAGTGAGTTTTCAGGTTGCTTTTGCAAACAAGTGAAGGTGGAGGAGAGTCTGATGTGTTGGGGCAGTGAGTTCAAGAGTATGAGGGAAGCACGGAAGAAGTCTTGGAGACGGTTGTGTGAGGAGCTGAGAAGATGAGAGCAGAGAAAAAGGTCCTGGGAGGAGTGAATATTGGGAGAGGGGAGATATCTGGAGATTAGGACAGAGATATATGGAGGGGAGAGGTTATGGAGAGCCTTGTAGGTCATGGTTAGTAACTTGAACTTAATTTGTTGGGCAATGGAAAGCCAGTGAAGGGATTGGCAGAGGGGAGAGGCAAAGGAGTAACAAGGAGAGCGCTGGATCAGCTGGGCAGCGGGATTTGAGCATGGATTCAAGGGGAGCAAGAGTGCTAGACAAGAGGCCACAGGGAAGAGTATTGCAGTAGCTTATGTGGGGATGACAAAGACATGGAATAGCATTTTTTGTTTTTGCACTTTTAGGTGGAGGCGGCAGGCAGAGGTAAGGTGTAAAGCCATTGACTGTGATAGAGATCAGGTGGGGGGGATAGAGTAGGATGGTAGAAAAATGAATTCAGTTTTCTTCACATTTAGTTTTATGAGGTGGGAGGAGAAGGAGGATATAGATGATAGAAATTTTGGAATCCTGGACAGAAGAGAGTTAATATCTGGGCTGGGTGTCATCAGCATACAAGTGGTATTGAAAACCATGTGATGCTATTATTAGTTGGCCCAGACTAAGAATGTAGATACAGAAGAGTAGAAAACCCAGGACTAACCCCTGAGAGACACCAAAAGATAAAGGGCAAGAGGAGGAAGTGGTGGGAGAATATGTGGGATAGTAATGAGTCAAGACTACAGGTCGTGAGGTTGGATTTGGAGATTAGAGAGGAAAACTTGTCATGAGTAAAAGTGGTGAAGCAGGTTATAGGGGGAAGAGTATTGTGCAGGTATAGAGGTGAGCGGTGGGGACTGTGCAGGTTTACTGTAATGGTGGGCATTGGGGACTGTAATATAAACCATAACTATCAGATGTTTAAGACATATCTACATAATCTGCTATAAATATCTGCAGTAACCACTGTGGGCAGCACGGACAGCTGCTAAACGGGCTGGGAGTGACTCAATATGGTCCTGGTAGGTTGTTACAGATATACAGTATAAAGTCATGCGGACTGCAGTGCAGCCCACAAATGCTGGATTGTGTGTGGAGGATGATCCATAGAGCAAACACAACAATGGATGTGGTCCCACAGATGAGAATTTGGGTTCAAGCCTGCGGAATTAGGGGTTCAGTGTAATACTTGGAAGTCTTGGTAGTGCTTTTCCAACCAATGTCAAACCCTTCTAGCCATGTAACATTGCATTGTCTTGCTGAAAGATCCCATCTGCTGCAGTGAAGACAATCAGC
Source organism: Phyllomedusa bahiana (assembly GCA_025379985.1). Lineage (NCBI taxonomy): Eukaryota > Metazoa > Chordata > Amphibia > Anura > Hylidae > Phyllomedusa > Phyllomedusa bahiana. Next base: position 58,706 of record JAODAL010003959.1, read on the forward strand.
ATGTAGGGGTCTATGTAATCTGCAAGGATTAATTCATGCCGAACTCGGTTGAGAGCGCCTTCCACATGGATGAGTGGTCCCAGAGAATGCCATAAAAGCTTTTCCCAGACCTTAACCTGGCCACTACAAGCTTGTGTTCTTCCAACAAAGGTTGTAGGGTATTTTTCTCCAATGTTTCTCAACTGATATGCCAATGTCTACCTGTTCGATAAAGCAGGAAATGTGACTCCTCAGAGAAGACGCTTTCCCAATCAGTGGAGGTACAATTCGTATACGGTCAGACAACTGAAGCCTGTTCATTTGATGTAACTTCAGTAGCAGAGGTGCTGTTACTAAGGACGACATGTATGATTTTTGGCGCCCAGACGCCACTTTTTATGCGCATTATATTAGTGTAGAATGCGCCTGATTTATGAACCCGCTGTACTGTGGGTCATAAATCAGGCGCACTCTAGCGCAGAAACATCATTTCTGGCTCAGGTAAACCACTTTGAAAGTGGTTTACCTGTTTCAGCAGTAATGCGCCTGAAATTGCTGTACTGAAGCTATAAATCTGTAGCTGTGTATGGTTCTAGTGCACCCCACCTCACATGCAGGAGTTTTAAATAGATATCGAACGGAGCTGAGCTAGAGGTCGGGCTGACAAGACGCCAGACTTCTGGCGCAGCCCTGTTTATACATGTCGCCCTAAAAGTTTCCAAAGGGCTATCTATAGTAATGATCCCTGGGGCACTTAGTAGGGGAAGGACATCCAGTTCAGAGATCACCATACTTTTAAATCAGCAGGGAGCCCACTAATCAGCTGTCCTGTGTGCTATAGTCTAACCTTTAAAATCCAGTGCCACTGGAGTTACAGGTCCATGTTTCCAAGTCCCACTTTCTCAGTGATTGCAGCAGTGTGACATGTCACTTCCAGCTCAAGAAAAAGTGGAGAAAAAAAAAGCCTCCTATTCCCCACTTCATTTGCTGACCACAGCGGTCTGATGATATATCTGCACCATCAGGGCTGCTGGTCCAGTTCTGCACAAAAATGACGACCACCAAAATGTGGGGCATAACGGAACTTCTCCTTTGCCTAAATGCCCAGAATAGGCAAATGGTAAATAAACAGAACAAGCAACTGAAAATTTAGGTATCCTTATCAAAGGACAGGAAAGAATGGATGCTATGTCTATATACCTCTAGGTTCCCGATCCTTGGAGGCAGACCCTATTGCAATCTTTCTCAAGCACTAAGCATGTTAACCCCCAGGTGTGCATCACAGCTAGTGTCCAACTTTCTATCGCTATCCAATATGGAAAGGAATTAAACCTATGCTATGCTATCTTTTATGAAATAAATATTTATTAAAGTTCTTTTTAGAAAAATAAATTTTTGCACAGACTCAAATGTTCACCGGTTTGCTTAGCAAGATTATATTGGTCTTTAATGCTTATAACTGAGATAAGGAGAGCATAAAGGAAGCTTTTATGTATAGACCTATTAGTGATTATACTGGGTGGTATTTCTAGAAACGGTGTACATTTATTATTAATTAGCTGAATCTTCCCATCAATCACATTGCCAGGGTCTGTAACATTCTATAGAGAGTGTGGTTCCAAGATACTATGGCCCAGTAAAGACCATTGTATGGTGAAAATATTGACTACCGAGCCCACGGACACAGAGCAGGGGTCTTGAAACTGCATCCCTCCAGCTGTTGGGAAACTACAACTCCCATCATGCATTTATATCATCTATAACAGTGGGCATGATGGGAGTTGTAGTTTCCCAACAGCTGGAGGGCCGCAGTTTGAAGACCCCTGCATTAGAGACTACTGTATAAGAATGACCGTATCACTCAAATTGTCCTTGTATGTGAAGTCTGAATAGATTAAAAAAAAAAAAAAAAATCAGATGTTGCAGATTGGCGCGTGGTGCAATCCAGCATGCACATTATTACAGAGTTCATTATGTAATTAGACAGAGGCTGGTTTCACACAAAATGTAGACAGTTTTATTTTTTTCTGTACAGTAAACCAAAAACTTGAGAAATATTTCAGATTTAAGTTATTTTCTGTTTCTTTATCAAAATAAAAAAAAAAATCCATCATCTCTAGGACCTATATTTACAGAGGTATAAAAATATACATACATTTATATATCTATTGTGTCTCTTTTGAGGTATGAGAATTATGGGTTCTTATGTCATTCCTCTCCAGTACATTCAATAAGGCACTATGGAGATGTAAAGAAAATGATTGCACACTGCTGTTGTGACACCACCAATCCTATAGGCCAATGTCGATTGTTACAAACCAAATTTATCCAACTAAATCAGGGACCTATTCACTTAAGTGGTGCCAGTCTCTTCACTCAAATTCTTTGAACCATAAAGAGTAACTGTTGATTATCATTTGTAGACAATCTTACATATAAACAGACTTAACTTTAGGCTTCAGAACAAATCTTTTAACTTTGAGGCAACTTTTCTATCCGCCATTTAACAATTCTTCTAAACAAGGATAACTCTCATTCACAGGAACCAAGATTGGTAGATTGTTAAATATCTGCATTTACTAAGTCACTTACTTCTCAAAAAGTACAATGGTGGTGTCCATCATTTTGTTACACTTCTAAAATGCTTGCCGTATTGATCTATTCATTCATTTGCACCTAATGCAAGTGTCAAAAATGAGGCCAAAATATGCATAATAATATAGAGAAACCCATACTTCTTCTGCGATAACTTTTTTTTTCTCTTGCAAATAAGGCAAGAGCTGTCAGGTACACATCAACAGAATATCCCCTCACTTTGCCGATGCTGCACATTTGCTTCATTGTCAAAATATGCCTTGTTGCTTTGCAACTAGAATATATCTAAAAGTGCCAAAGCATTCCAGAGGATTTTAGTCCAGCTCCATGTGATAATATATTTACGCTATGGTTACATTTTTCTGTCCATAGATGAGCACATAACCTACCCAGTTAGAACAGACGGCAACAACAGAGAGCAGGAAAATATGGGGTGGTTTTTCCATTGTCCCTCTGCATGTGGGGATATTTTGTCTCTATTTACACAACGCCCCAGAAGAGGGGACTTTTCTTAATCTGTTATAACGACAAGCTCTCCCTCACTCTTGATGGAGTCTTCAGAGTCGCTGCAGAGTTCATGCATTCGTGGCACAGGACCTCTTGAATCCTGATTATGGAGACTCCTGGTGTTGAGGATGACTGGCATGTTGTTATCCTGGGCTTGGTAAAGATCAGAAGCGGACAGATGAGACATTCCTTTCAAAGATTGGGACTTGTATCCCGACGGTGATGGAGGACTTGCCATTGGCCCTTGGGAGCTACAAGCAAGGAAAAAATAAAATGAATAAGATATATATATGGGGTGATTAAATAAATAGATGGTATTTATAACTGAGAGAATAGAACATAAACTAACATAAAAAGACACACTGGCACAGATGTGTGACAGTTGTTGTGCCAGTACAACATATTTATAAAAGATTTGTGCCTAAAAGAAGAACTTCGTACAACAAGGCTGACACTTGTCTGATGCATTTGACAGTGGACATGTCTATGCCAATTCATAGGATACTACACATTTATGTATCTTACATGCCTAAAAGTGTCGCAGTTCATGTGCCGGTAGCCATGCCTTTTAAAAAGTGGCATGGCCAAGACTAAATTTGTCATAGCATAGGATACTTTCTGGCACACAGACAATTTGTCTTACAGTGAAGTGCCAACTCTTACATACATAAGCATAAACTCTACATCATCGCACATAGACAACAAAACTTTTCAGACATCTGGGCCAAAATGTATATGACTAAGCCAGTTTTGATTTTCAGTCATTGGCAATTTACCATGGATGTTACTTTAAAGAGAACCGGTCACGTAGATTATGCCCCCCTGGCTGAGGACAGCACAAGCTAGTGTCAGACATGCTGTTTCCAGCGCTGTGTCCCTTATTCTGTAAGATGCTAGAGTTTTAGAGCATTTGCCCCTCAAATCTTATTCATGAGCAGATGTTAACCCCTCCCACTTGACAGTTATTCACATGTTTCTATCTATTCAATGTAATAAGTTTAGCAGTTGAGGTGGGCGAGGCTAGCCTCAGATGGGCGGGGTATGAAAAAAACTGACACTTCATGACTTTTCTGGCTGAAAACTGCAGATTTGAGCATTAAATACTCGAAAACTACATCATCTTACAGAATAAAGTACACAGCACTGGAAACAGCAGGTCTGACACTAGCTTGTGCTGTCCTCAGCAAGGGGGGCATAAACTATGTGACAGGTTCCCTTTAAAGGGAACCTGTCAGGTGGTTTATATGTTAAAAGCTGACTTATAGCAGGACTTCTGAGTAAAAAGTAAAATCTAACCAGAGTGAAGTGACAGTAGGAGCCACATTTACCCTGCCCAGATACAGTGATTGACCGCTTTCCCTGTACACAGTTCGATGCAGGGAAAGCGGTTATTCATTGTATGTGGTTGGGGTGAACAGTACGGTCACTGATTTTCTCTGCTTTTTACTTAAATTCTGCATCAAAATCATATAAACCTATATATCCTAGAGCTCAGCTTCTCTCCCTCTATCACATCCTGCTCTCAGATGGGGCAGAATAAAACCACATGACAGGTTCCCTTTAATTATAGGCCTTTACAACAGTCACCAGCCTTTTTAAAGGACCTACATAAACTTTTTTTTACTGAAAAACTATACTTTACAGGAACCTTGGAAAAGATCTGACATTCTCCATCTATGAGAATAATTTTGAGTTCTATTTAAGATGTTTAAAAAAAAAAATCAAGTGTTTACACTAGTTATGCAACTAACATAATTAGCAATGATTTTATGGAAAACAATAGCAATCCATTACTGGCTGTGTGTACATGTATCACATACAGTGGGTGAAATACGTATTAAACACGTCACCAATTTTATAAGTAAATATATTTCTAAAAGGTGCTATTGACATGGTAACAAGCCAAATACTCCACACATGCAGAGAAATCAAACCATAGATGCCTATAAATTAGGTTATGTGTAATAATGAGAAATGACACAGGAAAAAGTATTGAACACGCTTACTGAATTGTATTTAATACTTTTTACAAAAGTAGTGATGACAGCTTCAAGATGCCTCCTGTATGAAGAAACTAGTCGCATGCATTGCTCAGGAGGGATTTTGGCCCATTCTTCACACAAGCACTTAGGATCCTAAAAGGTTCTATGGGCTCCTTCTATAAACTCTGAGCTTTAGTTCATGCCATAGATTTTCAATTTGATTCAGGTCAGGTGATTGGCTGGGCCATTCTATAAGCTTTATTTTCTTTCTCCGAAACAAAGTGTGTTTGTGATCATTGTCTTGCTGAAATGTCCACCCTCATTTCATCTTCATCATCCTTGTAGATGGCAGCAGATTTTTATCAGGTATATCTTGGTATATTTGGCCAGTCACCCTCCCTTCAATTTTATGAAGTTTGCCAGCGCCATATGCTGAAAAACATCATAATACACCATGATATTCCCCCTCCAACTTCACTTTAGCTAGTTCATACCTAAAATGACTATTTCAGTCCTAATTATGAGCCGGAGTGCGCAATTACGGCGATACGTCCCGTCATACGGTAATCCACATTCTCAGAAATGATACGTCCTCCCCTGCTCGGCGAATCGCCGGGGAGAAAGTGACATTATTACCAGCGGTAACCGCCGCTGTAAGAGTATGGCCCAGGTGCCGCCCCCGCTCCCATCCACACGGCGTAATTGCGGGACATAATTACACTCTGCAAATAAGCCGTGTGAACATTGCCTTTGGCTATGTTCACACGGCTTAAAATGGGGCGTATTTCAGTCCGTAATTACGCGCGGTAGTGCGCAAATTATGGCTGGAATACGACCCAGTCATTACGGTAATCCACAGTTCTCTATGAGAACTGTGGATTACGTAACATCTCCCTGCTCGGCGAATATGCCGATGGGCCAGAGAAGAGACATGTTAATTACCAGCAGCGTATATGCGCCGCTAGTAATGATAGTCTATGGGCCGGCAAGGTGCCGGCCCCCCTGCTCCCGTCCACACGGCGTAATTGCGGGACGTAATTACGCCCCGCAAATAAGCCGTGTGAACATAGGGTGTTTTTTTGCAGTGCCTTTTGGCCTCCAATCATGGTGTGTTATGGTATCCAAAGAGTTCAATTTTGGGCTCGGCTGACCAGACCATATTCTCCCAGTACTTTACAGGCTTGTTTAAATGTTGTTGAGAAAACTTTAAACACGCTTGAACATGCTTTTTGTTCAGCAATGGAGTCTTGCGCGGTGAGTTTGCACATAAGTCATAGAGGTTGAGGGCATTACTTTTTTTTTGTAACAATTGTACCTGCTAATTTCAGGTATTTCTGTAGCTCTCCACAGGTGGTCCTTGGTTCTTAAGACAACTCTTCTGATAATTATTTTCACTCTTCTGTCTGAAATCTTGTGGGGAGCACCTGGTTGTTGCTGGTTTATGGTTAAATTATGTTCTTTCCACTTCCAAATTATGGCCCTAACAGTGCTCATTGAAACCTTCAGTAGTTTAGAAATTCTTTTGTAACCAATGCCATCAATATCTTTTGCCACAATAAGGTTGCAAAGGTCACTGGTTTTACCCACCATGAGATGTTTCTTGTGTGGCACCTTAGTAAAGAGACACCTTTTTATTGGCCATCAGTTGAACCAGCTGATATTATTTTTCATTAAGTATCAGAATTGCTTTCTAATTTCTGATCGATTTCTGCTGGTGCCATGACTTTCCATTGCTTTTTGCACCTCTCTTTCTTCATGTGTTCAATACTTTTTCACGGTGTCATTTCTCATTATTACAAATAAACTTAATTTATGGACTTCTATGGCTTGATTTCCTTGCCTATGTGGATTGGATGAGTTGTTACCGACATCTGTTGAGAATTTCATGTCAATGGCACCTTCAAAAATATATTTACCTAGAAAATTGGTGACATGTTCAATAATGATTTCACCTGTTGTTCACTGTGGTACACTTCTTACCACCAAACTGTGGGAAGTATATGTATTTTTTTAACCAGAGCAAACTTTTATAATGGACATTTGCAGTGGGTAGGTTCACATGATAGATGCGGATAAAATTCTCATCAGAATCAGTGGGCAAACTGACTGCAATCTATTTTTATTTTTTTTATGGCTTTCAATGTAAAATCTGAGCCGTTGTGCACGTGACGATTTTTTTTTCTGCAGCGTGGATTTTCAGCATTGAAAAGAACGGCTGTCAATTCTTGAGGTGGATTTCATGCTGTACCTTACCCTCACATTATAGTCAATATAGGATGAAAATCTGCATCAAAGCCACGTACAAAATCCATGTGATTTTTTTTTTTAAATGTAGCAGTAAGTTAGGAGGGGAATATGTTGGAAGACTTTCGGCTTTAGTTTTAAAAACTAGTTTATTTTTATTTTTTATTTTTTTAAAAGCTTTGAGTGAAACCACCCTTAAAAGGGAATCTGACACATTGAAAATGCTGATATGCTGTTAACATGAGCAGATTTATACATTGTTCAGTGGGGAAAACTGTTATGAGAAATTGACAGCCTTTCTTCTGAAAGTGTGTATAAAGACAGTTAATCACAGATAAGACCGCCTACTGGACTCCTTAACCCAGAAGGAACAGGGGTTTAAATACATAAAATATTAAACTTAATATTTTCAACAGAATCATATATCTGCTCAGTTCTTTCTGCTCTAGAACAGGCTGCCAGCATTTTCAGTGTGACAGGTTCCATTTAAACTCTATTAACATCAACTCTGTGATCTTTAACTCTATCATGAGCTTTATTCGATCTCGTATATCTAAGCTATGGCGCTCAAGAACTCAGATCCACCCTAGATCTATGGAGCTGATTATTTCCGTCAGAAAAAAAAAAAAAAAAAAAAAGCTGCACTTACTGCTGCGATATTGCGATGTGAGAATGATAGACGTGACCTAACCACTAATGAACAGCATGGACTAAAGAATTTGCAGAGATCGTTGGTTATACTGTAGATTTTTCGAACATGTATTATACCACAAAAAGTATACTACTAAGGGTTTTCTTTTTGTACATGCTATTTCTGGAAGCAGACTGTTTGCATTCATAGCATCATACACTGTATACCATATCCGCACTTCCCTTTGTCTATAGTGTTGTATGTCTGTATGTCCTAGATTTTTCATATGCCTTGATCTCTGAAATTCAATTTGTTGATTTACGATTTGAACAACCGCATATAATGACTTACTGTTTAAAAAGTTTCCAATATTTTATACATTCCACAGATGCACCTTAATCACTATATGCTACTTTACTTGACAGGCATGTATATTGTAGATCTCTTTTTGCATATATTTCTATGTAATATCGTTTCTATTCAATATTGAAAACTTAATAAAAATTTTCAATTAAAAAAAAAAAAAAACATCAACTCTGATGGATCTCTTTAACTCCTCATACATGCAGCTTTATATCGTATAGTACATATTATTCTTAAGCTTCACTCAGCTGAACTTTAATGCAAAGAATTCTGCATGGAATCCACACCCCATTAGATTTAATGAGAGTCTAGAATGTGGATTTTTCCAGTGCAAAAAAAAAAAAAAAAGGGACATGTCACTTACTGCTGCGATTATTGCATGTGTGCACAGAATGAGGATTAGATTAGCACTGATGAACTAGGCTAAACCACATCCAAATCCATTGCAACATTCACTGGACAAAAAGAAAATTTGCAGCAGAAATCTGCTATGGATTTATACTATAGATTTTTCATGCAGTCGCTATTATATACAAAAAGTATACTACTACAAGGGTTTTTTTTTGTACATGGCTATTTTGGAAAGCAGAGCAGGCTTTGCATTCATAGACATCAATGAACACTGTATACCAATGTATGCCAGCCAGCAAAGAGGACACTCATGTCTTTAAATCCCTATAGAACCAATAAATGACATGTTTGCTAAATCCAGCGGGAACATTTCCAGATACATATGCTGAATTTAAAACAGATAAGGCTGTGTTCAGTGAGTATGTAAGAAGACTTACGCTTAGGTAAATTAGAATGAAGTTTTACATGTTCTCCATTTAAAAAAAAAATATAACATTGGAAAAAAAACTGGCATTGCTGCCTGTAGAAAACAATGTCTGTCAACTTATAAGAACAGTTAACGAAACAGAAGTATAGCTAAAAAAAAGAGATGAATAACAAAGAATTACAGTTAGTTGCCAACTGCATTATAAATACCAAACACTAGCAATCCATGATCATAATTTAGGTCTAAAAACCCAAACCTTCTGTAACAATGCTTAGAAGGCGCTGGAGTTTACATGTACTCCTTACCCGGGGGATCAGATTTAAAAACCCTATAAAACCTGCACTGCAAGCTCAACAAATATGCTGCTAATCTATTAACAAAATGACAGCCGAATTCAAAGGCAAGTGTTCCTCTATTGTGCCTTGTTTAATGAAATAACATCTACTTGGCTTTCCTTTGTACCCTGCAGTTATTTAACTAGGAAGGACACAAAAGATATGCCATGCTGCAATGATTTCATTAGCCCATGTACAACAGATGTGTAAAACCCATTGTATTTATTTTAATTAAGTGTCTCAATTATAGAAGACTTCTTCCTGTAGGAGATCATTTTATAGAGCAAAGTGCCCTCACAGATCTAGCTTGTATACAGGATAGTCTATAACAGGGCATAGTACGGCCCGTGGACCGCATCCGGCCCGCTAGCTAGCCGGATGCGGCCCGTACAATTCCCAGGTCTGCTTTAGACCATACTAATAGTAGCATTGAAGGCCCGCCGTGGCCGGGCAGTGCTGAAAGGCCACGGCGGGCCTTCAGCGCTACTATTAATATGCCCGGTATTAGAATTGGGCAGTGGTGTGATGAAGTTCCCTCATGGCGCTGCTGCCTAATTACTCTGTGCAGCCGAGGAGCTCACTGTCAGGCAGAATAGGATGGCGGGCCGTGGGGAAGGAGGAAAGGTAAGTATTTTTGTTATTTTTAATGGCGGTTACCTGAAGGGTGCTATATATACCTATATCTATATACCTGCCTAACTGAGGGGACCTAAATCTATATACCTACCTAACTGAGGGGGCATATCTATATAAAAAAAAAAAACTACAAAGCTACACTCACCGCTTAATGGCTGGAAGCGACACTGAATCCCAGTAGCAGGCGTCTCTGGCTCATGTGCTACATGGGAAAAATATAGCAGGTGCCGGTCATTAATGAGCAAATGCTCTAGATACCAGTTCACACCAGCATACAAAAAGCCACAGTCTAACACATAGGGAGACTGCACAAATGCAACAATACTGATAAAATTGCATATAGATAAGGTGATACAAAGGGTAACGCCATTCATACAGGTACACCATACTAGGTTACAGCCAATAGCGCCCATAATATACAAAAGGGGACATATCTATATACACGTGCCTTACTGAGGGGACATATCTATATACATGTGCCTTACTGAGGGGCGCTATATATAAACCTGCCTTGCTGAGGGGAGCTATATATACACCTGCCTTACTGAGGGGAGCTATATATACACACCTGCCTGCTGAGGGAGCTATAAAACTGCCTTAGGAGGGAGCTATATATATACCTGCCTTACGGAGGGGAGCTATATATACCTGCCTTACGAGGAGCTATATATACCTGCTTACGAGGGGAGCTATATATACACCTGCCTTACGGAGGGGAGCTATATATACCTGCCTTACGGAGGGGAGCTATATATACCTGCCTTACGGAGGGGAGCTATATATACCTGCCTTACGGAGGGGAGCTATATATACCTGCCTTACGGAGGGGAGCTATATATACCTGCCTTACGGAGGGGAGCTATATATACCTGCCTTACATTTTTCCACGTTCACCCCGTTTTTGTTTTTTTTTTGTTTTTTTTAGTCCCGCCCTCTAAAACCATCCAAATTTCTCTTGTGGCCCCATGGGAAAATTAATTGAACACCCCTGGTCTACAGTGTCTATACTGATGAGCACACAAGTATAAATGCCTATCCTTTGGTAGGAGTGTGAAACAGATGTTTTAAATAAGCAAGGATTGTACAAAAGCTTATTCCTCCCCCCTTAAACTTGTTTTCTCATCTCAATTATTTTTGGCATATCCATAGAATGTGCCATAAATGTGTAATAATGGTGGAACCTGAACCCATCATACATGTATGAAATATCCTATTGATATGCCAGAAAGAAGCGAGATTGGAAAAACTCCTTAAAGTTTTAAATAGAAAAGGAGTTCCACAACTGATGCTTGGAAATAGTTGACATATTTTACTCTGACAATGGTACCAGCTGATGTTTCTTGTAGCAACTACAGGGAAATAGACAACATTTTGGTGACCGTAATAAATTTTGGATCAAATCATTTTAAAATGTCTAACTACTAAAATACATATTTTTACATAGTTACGGAAGAACGTATCCATGACGCGAGTCTTGTCTTCGGTTCTTCATTAGAGCTTTGTATTCTCCTACTCTAAGTCTCTTTCCCTCTGCAAGTACGTTTTGGTCGTGGCTTGTATTTGTAGTCTGGATATTTCTCCAAGTGCTGTCGGCTCAGGCGTGCCTGCTCTTCATAGTATGGCTGCTTTTCAGAATTACTCATAGCCTTCCAGCGAGAGCCTGAAAAAACATGACCCCCAAAAAAAAGTTATACTACTGAATGCATGCACCAATGACATTACTGTATATAGGTGTTATCTGTAATGTTCAGCCATAAACACAATCTACCACATCTGTTTTAGAAGATTCTTTTACCAACACATACATTCTAAACTTTTTATAATGAACTCATGCCAAAACATTATTATCTTAAGAACAAGACATCTGCACTTTCAACCATTTGTCATATGTTACATAGACCTAACTATTTGTTTGTTATATTTCAAGCCTAGACCCCGACTTCAACCATGATCATTATGCCCTTTTCTAAAACAGAACCTGTAGAGCTTCTGGACATGTCTGGATTTGTAAATACAGGTAGTCCACGACTTACATCGTTCTGACTTACATACGTCCCCTAGTTACAAACAGAGACTTATGGGGCGTGGCTGACATTAAACACTGAGTCACGCCCCATGATAACCAAGTGCCAGCATGCCACAGCTGCACGAGATACAGAATGTTAGGTGAAATCTTCTAAAAAAGGCCACAGACAGCAAAACAAATGTAAAAACTGTTCCCTGCACTATCCAAAACTAAAAAAAAAGGAATTGCATTTAATAAATATACCTGTTCCGACTTATACAATTTTAACTTAACCCCTTAAGGACCCGCCGTTTTTTTTTTTTGTTGACACGTTCGTTTTTCCCTCCTCGCCTTCCCAGAGCCATAACTTTTTTATTTTTCCACCTACATAGACGCATGAGGGCTTTTATTTTGCGGGACAAGATGTACTTTCTAATGGTATTATTCACTATACTATAGAATATACTGGGAAACCGCAAAAAAATTCCAAGTGGGACAAATTGTGAAAAAAACATATTTTTGCCATGATTGCGGGGGTTTTGCTTTTACGGCGTTCAATACAATGTGTTATCTGTATTCTACAGGTTGATATGCATCCGGCAATACCAAACATGTAGGGTTTCCGTTATGTTTTGGTACCGTAAAAAAATTCCAAACTTTTTTTATTTTTGAAATTTGCGCCGTGGCACCTTTTTGTGCGACCAATAACTTTTTTGTACTAACACCTACGGAAGTCAGTGAGGGTGCATTTTTTGCGGGCTGAAGGGTACTTTTTATCGCTAGCAGTTTGGAATGCATGTGACTTTTTTGTTCACTTTTATTCCATTTTTTAAGTGACATAAAATGACCAAAAAACGCACTTTTGGCGTTGGGATTTTTTTTTCTTCTACGGTGTCAGCGCACGGGATAAATGATGTTATATTTTTATAGATCGGACTTTTTCGGACGCGGCGATACCAAATATGTGTAAATTTTTTATAATTTAATTTTTTTACTTGTAAAATAGGGAAAGGGGGGTGATTTGAACTTTTAATACTTTTTTTTTTGTACTGTAAAACAATTTTTTTTTTTTTTTACTTTAACATTGAGGCCACCTATGGTGCTTGACCACTAAGTGGCGCAATTGTCAATACAGTCTTATGCATTGCATAGGCAATGCATTAGGCTGTACCAAGATGGCGGTTTCCCCACTTCCTGTCTGCGGACGGAAGTGGGGCAAACCAGGACATGGGAGTGATGGGAGCCTTCCCAAGGCTCCCCACTGCCATGTCCAGGGCTTGGAATGTTGCAGCAATGCTGCGACGGTGCCGATGACCCTGACTATCGGTGCACGGCACCGATCGTCATTCATTCAGATGCAGCGTCCATCTTTGCCGCGGTGTCTGATGGGTTAAACAGCGCGGGCGGGTGACGCTGCCCATTCGCGCCGTAACGAATGGGCACGTCCAGGGTCCTTAAGGGGTTAAGAACAAACCTACAGTCCCTATCCCGTTTGTAACCCGGGTACTGCCTGTACCTCTCTGCGAAAAAAGCAATTCTAGAGAATTTTCCCTCAAATCTTTATGTAGTTTCTTTCTCCTGTTATTCCTCCTAGAAGTTCATCACCAGTCTGTCAGATGAAAGTTACCAATTGGGGGTGTATAACAGAGTCCGTGTGTGCAGTGACATACCCGATGAAAACTAAAATGGTAACACCCATCTGACAGATTAAGTAATACATTTCTAGGAGGAATAACAGAAGAACAGCACAACACAGAGGTATAAGAGAAGATGCTCCAGAATTGTTATTTCACAGAGAATGCAAGGATTTATTTAAAAAAAAAAAGATTTCAGGACCCTATGAAACATCAATTCTGGAGCATCACCCCTATAACTAAGTGCTGTGCCTTTCCTCTGTTATTCCTTCTAGAAAAAAGTATTACTGAAACCGTCAGATGGGTGTCACCATTCTAGTTTTCAAAGGGGTGTGTATGGACAATGCCAGATTCAGTTTGTGCAATCAGTGTTCACAGACTGAACCACCAGTTCGTAACACCCATCTGAAAAGCTGGTAATTAAAGGGGTTGTCTCACTACAAAGATTGCTTTTTATGTTAAAGATCTTGCAAAAACAAGTCACTTTGATTTTTCTGTCAATTATGAGTGTCCTACCTTTTCTGAGATATCCCCTCTTGTATGGGCTGCATCAACTCCTCAGGTCCCTATATATACAGACCTGTTTGATCTCTCCTGATAGGCTGCCAGCACTGGTTGCTATAGCTACAGACCTGGCTTGTACTGCAGCCTAGTAGAAGCCAGTAAACACGCCCCTGAATTCAAAAGGAAACCAAGAAAACAGGACAGAGGTGAGATGAATCAATGTAGTGAGACAACCCCTTTAACTTCTAAAAGCACAAGGAAGCCACACAACACAGATCTAAGGAAAGAAGTTCCAAAATTTTTTTATGGAGAATACTAGTATTTACTAAAGTAACATCTCTGACATAAAACATCTAAACCTACTAAGCTTAAACATGTATGTTCTCTTCCTCCTGCCGTTTTATGGTCTTGTATTTTGTACCAGGAATTTATTGTAAGTCGTACATTAAACTTTGACCCCCTGAGAAGTTTTTTATCCAGACTGATTGTAAAAGACATTGAACCACAAGTCTATTACAGCCCAAGAATGAAGATTATTGTTTTCCAGACAGTGACTTTTACAGTTGTCACAAACCCCAGTGAAGTATCAGTCAAAGTATCACTTTTCCCGTGTCCCCTAAGGTTGGAAGTCATTACTTCACTTATCCATATCAAACAGGAGCACAACAGAATCCCCAAAGTCTCCTGCTCAACCTTGGGATTGTGACCTCCACGGTTTACGGAGGGTTTTTTTCCCCCAATTTATTTATGAAGAAAATGTCATGATTGTTGTTGCCGCCTAAGCTAGCCATACATTGTGGATTATGTGTATGAAGACTGAAAAGATAGCTGCTAATCAAAACTATCTAACAGATTTTGCCTGCAATAACGCTGTGTGCTCCGGGACGGGGGAGGATGGGGGAGGGAGGTTGCCTGGCAGCCCGCCGGCCCCATAGACTTTCATTATTCATGGCGCGTATACCGCCGTGAATAATTGACATGTCACTTTCTCCCCGCATTTCGCGAGCGGGGAGAGGAGACGGAATCTTTAGTTCTCTATGAGAACTGTGGATTACCGTAATGACTGGGACAGATTTCACCCATAGTTCGCGCAGTACAGTGCGAATTACGGGCTGAAATCCATCCCAAAATAATCCGTGTGAACATAGCCTTATAGTGGCAGACCATCATATTTATGGAAACAAGAGTGAAATACTGTAGTGACAAAGTACTGGAGTCACCTGGCTGGGTGCAATAGCATGTGGCTAGAATGCTACCAAAGAAAAAACGGAAACACGGCCATACTCAAAGCTCAAAGGCTGGAACGAGACTGAACCCAGCAGAGAGGCAACACCAGCCCCCATACTACTTAGAAAAAATACACAGGTGCAGCTGATTGCTAGGCAGTAGCCCATACATCTCACCACTAGGGGAACAACCAGACTGCACATTAAATTGACAGCTATTCGCACAGCATGCAAAAAAGACATAGTACAATATATTGGGAGTACTACCACATAAATATTCTTCATTTTGTGCTCTAAAGAATAATCATCTTACCAAGAATTTTGCTTATGCTGGAATTGTGCATGTCTGGGAATGCTTGCAAAATCTTTCTTCGCTCATCCTTTGCCCATACTATAAAAGCATTCATTGGCCTCTTTATGTGACTGCCACGGCCCTCAGAGGAGTGGCGAGATCCTAAAGAAAAATTTACAAAAGATAAAATCACCTGCACACTGCATTCCTTTAATGTGGCATATGATAATGCAGTCAAAAACTGCAAAATAATAAAATCTCACCAAAGTCAAAGATAAACTTTAGCGTCAAACAAAATGTGCTAAAATGTGTAATGAATTTAAAGACTGACAATACTGAGACTGTTAACACAAAGTAAAGATTTTTATATATATATATATATATATATATATATATATATATAGAAACTATACCAGATATTGCAAAGATAATGGAATGACACATGCGGCTTTTATAGCAGTTTAGGGCAAACACTAGAGTGGATACCACTGAAATAAGTAGAAGTCTTTTCTTTATACATTTTCTTCTTTTTGGATCCATCCCGGGTTTTGGCTCAAAAAACTGTCACATGTGGGATTTCAGCCAAATACATGTAGTAGGCCTTACCATCAATGTCCATGCTGCATCGCAGCAAAGATTCTTCACTTTCTTGCAAAGACTCATCCTGAAAATCTCTTTGAGGCGGCGATTCAAAAAGTTCCTAGGAGATAAAAAAACATTGAAGTTTACTAAATGTTTTAAGTTTGTATTATCTTTTGTAACACTTTATCTCTACTTAAACATATGGACTGATTTTTAGATTATGAAAAGGGATGTTCCCATCTTGCAATTTGATGGTATAAGGATAGGATAAGACATCAGTGTGATAGGAGCAGGGCCCACCTTTGGGACACACACCTATCTCAGGAACGGACCCCCCCAAAAATCTCAGTACAGAATGGAGAGTGAGTTTGTTCTATGGGAGTATGGAGTACAGAGAAGTGGTGTGTTTGACTGTACTTGAAACTCCCATAACACATAATGGAGAGTTTTGTGCAAGTGTGACCAGTTCTCTATTCTGTACAGACAGATTCAGGGGCCCATTCTCGATATAGACATGGGTCTCAGAGGTGGGACCTTAATTTACCACACTTATGTATAGGATAGCATATCCTATACATAGTGTATGTGAGATGGGAACACTCCTTTAAATACTACATTTCTCTGTTATATTACACAAAACATGTGTTTAGTATCAGTAAGGAGTTGTTCACACAGTGTTTTTGGATCCGAAAATCGCATCCTAAACGGATCCCACACATATCCAGCATGAATGTTTGGAACCAGCAGGATCGCACCCTATAGTTTTAAATAGGGCTCCTGCTGCGTTTTTCGGACATGTCAATTCTTGGAACAGATTCGCAAGATTGATCCGAAAAATGCAATGAGATGCGCATCTGTGATCACTCGTGTGAATGCCGATGCGCGTTTCACAGTAAAAGCAAAGTAAATCACATTGCTATTTGTTAGATATGTGTTTGGGTCCAACAGACAGATCCAAACACATACCTAAAAGTGTATGTTCACACGGACTCAATACGCCATGTGAAAATACCCTAAGATGCTGCCGCTTTTAGTCTGCCTATTCTTATTCACGGACGTGTACAATAGTTACAACCATATGCACTTGGTACAATATGATAACCATAATAATTATTAGACACTTCTCAGAATAGTGCTAAGTTGGGGTAAGTAACATGAGTTTATTAAAGAGGACATGTGTTCTTTCGTGATATGTCCGTTTTAATAAATACTGGTGTACAATTTTGGAACATCTTCGCTTATAAAACTCTGTTGTGCTGTTTCTCTGTTATTCGTTCTAGGAATATATTAGTGAATCAGTCAGCTGGGTGTTGCCAATTGAGATGTGTATCTCTGCAGTCTGTCAGCACTGACTGGACAACGTCACAGCCAGCGTGTTCAGGAACAAGCCCCTCTGAAAAAATGGAATGGTAAACACCCCTCTGACAAAATTCAGTTTACATTCTAGGAGGAATAACAGAGGAACCAGCCCGTTAAAAAAAAAAAAAAAAAAAAAAAAAAGGGGACCCGAATAGTTATTTTTACAGGAAACACAAGTATTTTCTAAAATAGAAAAGTCAGTAGATGTCACATGTTCTCTTTAACTGTGGCCTACAAAGCTTGAAAGGCTGGGGACCAGTGCATCGGGTTGGAGTTCAAATAGGAAATCAAGGGCATACTAGTACAATAAAAATTTTAAACAGGGCTATATGAAAATGAGAAGACGAAAGTTGGGCGTTGATGACATAATAAAGAAGTATCTTTATTTATAACCAAGACTAAAAAACTGAAAACATTCACAATCTCCTACTAACAGAAACCTTTCCTATAGTAAATCCAGTACAATATCCAAATAGAGAGAATGCAATTTGCCTCCCTAAGGAAACATCAAAATATACAAGCCCAAAAAATACAGTGGCTTGCAAAAGTCTTCCTATCCCCTGAAGTATTCTTCATCTTTAAACGTTACAGCTACAAACTTAAATGTATTTTATTGATATTTTACATGATAGAGCAACACAAAGTAGTAAGTATTTATGAAGGGTAAATAAAATAACAAATGCTTGTTAAAATTAAAAAAAAACTGAAAAGTGTGGTGTGCATATGTATTCATATCTCTGTACTCGAACACCCCTAAATAAAATCCACTGTGGCCAATTGCCTTTAGAAGTCACCAAATTAGTAAATCAAGTACATCTGCTTTAATTTATTTTTAGTTTAACTATAGCTGTTTTTGAAGGCCTTAGAGGTTTGTTAGTGAATATTAGTGAACAAACAGCATAATGAAAACCGAGGAACAGACCAGACAGCTCAGGGATAAAGTAGTTTAAAAGTGTATTGCAGGGTTAGGTTTTAAAAAAAAAAAAAATAAATAATATCGCACGGAGCACTGTTCAATCCAACTTCCATAAATGGAAGTATGGCACAAATGTTAACCTACCAAACGATGGCCGTCCACCTAAACAAGGAGGAAGCCAAAACTGCACATCACCATATCATCATCAATGTGAATCATGGTGGTGGCAGCATCGTGCTGCGGGGAAGCTTTGATTCAACAGGTACTGGGAAGCTGCTCAAAGTTGATGGATGGAGCTAAATACAGGACAATTCTGGAGAAAAATCTGTTAAGAGGCTGCAAAAGACTTGAGCCTGGGGCATAGGTTCACCTTCCAGCAGGACAACAATCCTAAACATACAGCCAAAGCTACAATGGAATGGTTTAAATCAAAGCATATTCATGTGTTAAAATTTCCCAGTCCAAGTCTAGAACTAAATCTCATTGAGAACCTGTGGCAAATTGCTGTTCACAAATGTTCACCAACCAATCTGACTTCGCTACGGCTATTCTGCAAAGAAGAAGGGACAACCATTTCAGCCTCTAAATGTGCAAAGCTGGTAGAGACATCCCCCAACAGACTTGCAGCTGTCATTGCAGCTAAAGGTGGTCCTACAAAGTATTGACCTGGGGGATGAATACATATGCACGTCACACTTTTTTAAATTTTTGGCAATTAAACTGAAAAGCACATATAACAGTCATTACACTTCACAAATGCTTGCTACTTTGTGTTGCTATATAACATAAAATCAATGAAATAAATGTAGGTTTGTGGCTGTAAAAATGAGAAACAGCTCAAGGAGTAGGAATACTTATACACCTTTTTGTGTATACAGTGGGTTGCAAAACAATGTACTCAGAATATAAGCAAATTCATAAGTTAAAAGTGCAGTGCCAAATCAAGCTTTAGATTTAAAAACCACAAAACAAATAAAATTATAAATTATATTATATAATATATATATATATATAAAATTTAAAAACTTTTTATATATCCCAAAACCCCCCGTTGATAGAGTACTTGTAAAATATCCACAATAATGATAATAAGCAAGAAAATGGATACAGAATATGTATAAAAGCTACCCACAGTGGACCAAGAGGGAATATGAGGAGAATTAGTTTTTTCACCATATTGAGGAAAGAAGGCCCCACGTTTATCCTGCTCCAAACAGCGGCTTTATTGGGCTCGCTGTTATACATATGTGGACATTGGTGGTCTGCCACTTTTACTGGTTAGACAGAAATGTAGACAAGGAGCATTTTCTTTAATTATTTCGACTATTTGTAATTTAAATTACTCTTTAGCATTAAATCTGGAATGTGGAACAAACCCTTAAAGCGTGTTTCACACTTTCTGAACATCGTGGTTCTCTCATTTGCTATGCATCAAACCCCTAAGTGCAGGTAGAGGGTGCAGAGGATTTCATCAAGTACAGAGTAGAGGTAAAAGAAAGTTGCTGTAAAACTCATGGTTCATGGACGCTTCCTTTACCATGTTCGTATGAATCTACTGTGGTACTGGTAATATAATTTACAGAACCATTTGTTTCCTACCTTATGAGCACATGAATGCAATTTTTAAAATCGATCCTTTACTCTCAGAACAACAAAGACTGGGGAAATGCATTCTCTTTTGTTATAAAAGGATAGTAACAGCAACAGAACAAGTCTATAGAAATGTGTAAGACTTTTCCATTTGTAATAGATTTGGATAACAATTCTGTTGGCCTAACAACAAGGGTGCTACAGTTCCAATACCAGTGACAGAGAGGTGACCAATAACCATTATCCCATTAAGTTTACGGATTGCCAAGAGAATTAGAACTAGTAAAAAAAAAAAGTTTAGCCCCTTAGACAGAAGAGGACTACTGCCTTACAATAGTTGCATATACATCAATCGGGACATGTATGAACATTTGCTCTATTTTTAACCAGGCGCACTCCAATATCAGGCGCATTTCAGAGCGCCCGCGGCACTTTGTAATGGGCCTGAGATCGGGGGGGCGCGCTGGAGGCGTGTTGCACTACAACGGTACAAAGGTACTCATTTATAGCTTCAGTACGGCATATTCAGGTGCTTTACTGCTGGACATAAATAGAAAATAGGAGAGCGAAATGCTCACCGGAGATCTCGGGCTGTATGGGGTCCGTATATTCCCTTACTCCAACACGGTGCACACGGAAAGCAACATCCAGCTGTAGATGTCCATCAAAGATAAAAGGTAACCGCAGTATAATCCAGCACTCCTGTGTAGGGATTCCAATAGATTTATTTTGGAAAAAAACCCACTATCAATAAAGAGTGTTTTTCCAAAATCTATCTATTGGAATCCCTACACAGGAGTGCTGAATTATACTGCGGTTACGCATTACTACTGGAACCCACGGCAGACCGGGTCCATAGATTCACGCGCATTCTACACTACCATTGTGCACAAAAAATGGCACCTGGGCACCAAAAATCATGCAAAGTAAACAATATTGTCCCCTATTATAGTTACCTTAACACTGTGCCCGTCACGTTGCTCTGGTGTTTTGTTCTGTCCATGAAGAAGCTGCCGTGCTTCTTGTATTGCTTTAGTAATGGCGTCTCCTTCACCCAGGAAACCTAAAGAGGAAAAAGGTCAATAAATCACTAAAGATGAATATATACAGAATTACAAAACAAGTGGACTGGCAAACGATCATTAAATACAATTTAATACAAAGAACTGTGTGAAACAAAGTACATGCCAATGGTTGGGTATATGGGGCAATCAAGGTATGGAGAGGTGCAAAAACCACCATGAAAATTAAATATAAGGACCGGTACAAAAATGATTGAACAATTGTGATCTGATCAATTCTATGACCTCATCTATGTCACAGGAAAACAAACCATCTGAATGTTTTTAAGGGGTATTCCCGCCAAACAATTTGATGGCACACCGATAGGATATGCCATCAATGTACAATAGGTGTGGGATCTGCACTTATCACATAATGATGGTATAACCCATCTATATGCCAGCAATGTGTATGGTGGGAATACCTCTAACTATGAATAGGTAACAGTCTACAAAAATTATTCTGAAAAGGCAAGTAACTGCCCACATACCAAGTGGTAGATTGGATCTTGTAGGGCTGGATGCATTATCTCTGCTATTTCCAACACCATTGCTTGCTGCTGGTGAAACCTTCAATGTTGGAGAGATACTTGATGTGGGAGACTGCTCGGAAGCTTTGGGTCTGGCTGTCAGATTCAATGGCTGAGATGGTTCCTAAGTAAAAGATAAAGTGAACATTTAGAGCTTCTTGTTACGGGTCGTGTTCTTCTTCTACTGATTGGAGTCCATTCGGTACAATTCTTTACCTGTTTTCCAGTAGTAGAGGGTCTTGGCGGTGTAGGATTACGCATCAGCTGCATTGGATATTCCACTAAAAATAGGAGCAATAAATTAACATTTACATAAGAAACTTGTAATGAAACCGTTTTTGTGAAACAATTTTAACTAGTCTAATGCCTTGATGGTTATAGAGGGGGAAAGGGGGCTTTAAAATTTTTAAACAAAACTGTGGGAAAAAATTTGGGGCCCTTTTTTTGGGCGGATTTTTTTTGTGTTCCTTGAGCTGAACAACCCCTCTATTGGCAAAAAAAAAGGGAAGGCAAATTTGGGTTTTTTTTTGTCCCAATCCCCTTTAAATTTTTGTGAAATTTTAATGCTTAAAAAAGGGGTTTTTTCCCCCGATGTTAGGGTTTTCGGGGGATCCCCAAAATGGGTATTTAAACACTTTTTTTAAAAATATGTGATTTTAAAAAAATTGCAGTTAGAGGTACAGGTGCCTTAAATGCCCCTTTGTTACTTTAAAAAAATTTATTGATTTCGACCCGGGCAAGAGCTGGGGTTGGGGGCCCGGGGCGGCGCAGAAGGCCAACCCCTTCTTTTTGTTTTTAAAGGGAGGGCTGAAGAAGCTTTTCAAAGCAAAAAGGGGTTTAAAAAGGGGGGAAAATGTTGGGTTTTTTATACAGAATCCACTAGTTTTTAGGGGTTTTATTATTTGAGTGAAATTTTCCCCGATCCCTTATGCAGGCCTGTTTCTTGGCTGTGTCTTTTCCCCCTAGCTCCTGGCTTGTTTAAAAATTTGTTCCCTTTGCAGATAAAGGGACGTCCCGGGAAAAAAACCCCCCAAGGGCAATCCCCAGTTTCTTCTGGGGGGTTTTTGGTGGATATGTTGAGGAGCTGAGGGGTCCCTTTGAAAACAATAGAGAAAATGGGGTATTTTATATGCTAAATTTTACATGCTTTTTTTACACAAAAAAAAAAGCCTGGGGCTACTACCCTTTTTTAACCCACAAAAAAGCATATAATTGGGAACGCGAAAGACTTTAGATCCTTGAGGTCTATAGCCTGCCACAGCCCCGTCAGGGTCCCCTTTTTTTATAGTTCCCAAAAAAATCCACAGAGGAGCCCAAACCCTTGTAAATTTGTCCTTAGAAAATGGAAACAGCAAAAAGGGGGCTCTATGTGGAGAAGATTAGTTTAATCAAATAAAAAACCCCCCTTCATCTATGGGTTTCCTGATTGATAAATAAAGACTGATATTATATGGGATGCTTTTTGGGGCACCGTCATAATAGGTCCTGAAAGTATAGTGTTTTACGTTTACCTTTCCAGACACCTTTTTTTTTGTCACAGTGTTGGAAGGGTAAGGGGCATCATTAAAATTATGGGCCCCCTTTTAAATCAAAAGGTTACTTTTTGATTTTTTTCCCTTTAAAGGGGGTTTTTCCCGCAATCCTTTACCCCTTCCTGCATCCTGCTTTCAGCCAGGGTTTCAGAAGGGGGGTGTGTGATTTTTTTTTTGACCCAGCATTATGACTTTCACCAGGTTTTCCTTTTGTGTAAAAAGAAGGCTGTTTATAAAAAAGCTTGGAGTAACGGAGGTAAAGTTTTTTCCCTCCGGGCCAAGGGTCCTAGGTTCAAATCCTGCAGAACAAACCCTGGGGTTTTTTTTTTTTCTTTTAATGCACAGACCTCTTTGAGGTTTATTTTTTTTTTATTTGCATGGTTGAAAATTTACTAGAAGGACAGGGATGGGGTAGAACACAGCACTTGGGTTTGGACACCAGTGCTTCTGAGGGAGAAAAGGGTGAGCATGTTGACCAGCTCCAGCCCTGGTCGTTCCCCCTGGGAGAGCTGTAACAATTGATCACAAAAGGAGCAGCTAAAAAAAAAACTTGCAAAATTTTTAAAATAATAAAAATGGTGAAAAGGTTTTTTTTTTTTTATTTGCAACTTCCCACTTTCTTTTACTTCGGAAAAAACCCCCCTTTAAGCAACCCGGGGCCCAGTTTCTTTTTCAAAAGTTTTTTAAAAAAAAAAAAAAAGAGTGATCTGTTGGTTGCTATGATAGAAAAACCCATTTAATGTTGAAAAGGGGGCCTAAATATGGCTACCTTGTTTATAAAAGAAATGTATGGCCCAAAATCGTGTTTGAATTGTTGAGTGTTTTTTAGGCTTTTTAATGTGTTTTATTGTCAGTGCAACACAAAGAGCGGAGAGGAATACAAACAAAGCTGGAATATTTGTACTAGAAGTGCTCCGCTTTTTCCGTTTTTTGTGAGTGAAGCTCGGCATGACAACTAGTGGATTTACAATTATCCAGTGACACCTATACGTATATAGTCACCTACTGGGTTAAGCCTTTATCCGAGCCATAAGTGTATCTATACTGAATAGAGAACGTGAAGACCAAACTGGTTTGTGAAGGTTTCACTGTGTGTAGCAAGCCCACCTTTAAGTTCTGCCGTAAAAAAATAAAGCTCAGATTGTAAATTTTAAAAAAGAGCAATGAAGTTAATAACTAAATGAATTTTTAGGGTAAGCAAATTCTTTGTGCTGGCAACCTTTACTTGAAATTCAAGGTATATTATAAGTGCAGAGTCCGGAGGCAGTTTGGCCTTTGTACCATGGTGAAAACAAAATGTTTCCCAAGCTGCCTTTCAGGTTTGAAAAACCCAAGTTCATCTAGGCGTTTTTTTTTTTCCTCCTTTTTTTTTGGAAAGCCTAAAGTGCATTCAAGATGTAAAATTTTACCGATTGCTTCAATAAGTGGCACACACAGTCATTAAAAACCATGCAAACAGCTTTTCAAGAATGTTTCTAATCATTTTCTAACAATGTTCTAAGAATTTTATCAATATTTATTTTAAAGTGATAAGATAAATCATTAGGGAGAGGCACAAGGTCACTGTGTGGAGACTTAACACCTTTACGTTTCACACACGTTGAAATATTTTAAAAGTCTTATAGGAAAAGATACGGAACTCTTTAGCTCCATATAGCTTTTTAGAATATTTAAATGTTAGCAGAGCATAAAGGCATGAACCCATTAGGGCTTGTTCACACGGAGTTTAAAAACCCGTTTAAAAAGCGTTTGGGGACCCGTTTTGGGGGTCCGCTCTGTGGGTCCCAAAGGGGATTTTTCAATTTCAGAGAGTTTTTCCGTCGCTGTGCTGAACAGGGTGCAGTTCAATGAAGAGCCCCGGGGGTTTCAATAGGAGAAGCCCCGTTTGAAAAGTGTGACTGCAATTCTTTTAAAGGGGGCGGCGGCATTTAAACACCAGCGGCGTTTTTTCAGTGAAGCCACTTTTCAGACGGAGCGTGATAATCTCACTGCTAATTGTTAGATCCGTTTTGGGGGGACCGACGGCGGACCCCAAGAGGATCCTAAAACCCTTGTAAACTGGTGAAAATTTGTGTGACAAGCCCTTAACCCCAGGTTTGAAAAGTCTTTAAATGAAGTAAATTTTTTAAATTTTTTTTTCGGTGCGTTTAAAACAGTTGAAAATTTTTATTTTCAATGACATAGTTGTATGATGACTTGTTTTATGTGCGAGAAGTTGTTCTTTAGGGGCATAGTTTAAATATAAATTAATGCTAAATTTGTAAAAAAAAAAAAAAAAAAATTCGCAGCATGAACATAAATGGTTTTCTTTTTTTCATTTTTTTTTACACCATTCCCATTTCACACTAAATAACCTGTTAGACTAGTGCTACAGGTTATTTCGATTGTGTAGATATGTAATGTGTGTGGATTTTTCGGGGGAGATGTGTAATGTAGGCACAATTTTTTTTTTTTTTTTTTACACTTAATGTATTAGCATACTCAGAAACCACGGCAGCACACAGTGTGCCCTGACCACAGGCTTACTATACAAGACAGCCCTGGGGAATCTGGGTCCCAGGCCGAGGGGTTTACTTTTCCCCTGGTTTCCCACTGTCACCAGAGTCCTGGTGACCCAAGGAGCAGAGGAATCCCCTTTGATTATGCCTCTCACCTATCCAGCCAGTAAGTTCTACATGGTACAAAAACAGCTGTCTGTAGATGAACAGACTGGCATGGCTTGAATCTCTTTCACATTGCAAAGCTCAGTGAGTGAGATTTGACTTGAGTAATGCTACATCCAAAAGATGGAGCTGAAGAGTTCATCTCTTCCCATAAGTATTTTGGAATATCAATTTTTCAGATAATTTTCTAAGAATATTGTAAAAAGGTTTCCAATTTTTTTTTTTATCAAGGTTTCTTATAATTTTTAAGAATATTGTAGGAATGTTTCTAATAATTGTTATCAATTAAAATTAATGTTTGCATGTAAAAAGCTTTGTTCAAAAAATTTTTATATTTCTTTTCGTCTATTTTATAGCCTTGAAGTCAAAAGTACATATGTTTGATTCATGAATACTAAAAAAAAAAACAAAAATGGTGAAGTCCGAGGAAAAAATTTTTTTAAGTACCAAACAGTTTACTGTGAATTATTTTCAGAGATCATGTTGTACTCACCAGGTTTACAAGGAATTGGTTGCATAAGAGGTGACATCTGAGAATCTGAAGGAACTGTCTGAGCAGGGGGAAATGCTGGAATCATGACATATGGCATGTTTACTTGCTGCAAAACACCAAAAGGAAGAAAATGGAAGTGTAAAGATATGGCAACAAGTATAGAGACGGCGAATACAAATTCTTGGTAGACTGAAAGCGGAACCAGCATTTTCCTGGATTGCGCTGTAAATATTAATTTTGTGCTGCTGGGTGAGGGCTGCTGCTGTTTAGCGATCTGCGCAGGGAAAGCAAAAATGAGATACAAAAAAAAAAAAAGGGCAAAAACCAGGCAGCAGGGATTTGTGTGTCGTTACCCGCTCCTCTTTGTGTGCGTCCCTCTGTTGGGCTGTTCTCCAAAGATAGCTGCCCTGTTCGAGTTCAGAGTGTGCACAAGAATTTGGGCCCTTAAAACCCCCCTGCTGGCGGATCATCAGCAACAACTGCAGCTCCTTCTCTGCCAAGCTCTCCTGAGTGCCTACAAACATAAGAGAAGTTAACCGAAAATGCAAATGGATTATACATTTTTCTGAACATCCAATACACAGAATATGCTAGACTCACAAGGGAGCAAATTTGATACGTCATGGTCTCCTAGCTATACCAGGAAAATATATCATCAAAAACCCCTTCACTAGCCCCCTCACAGTAGCCCCCATGATGTGAAAAAAGGGGGGCGATCTTGCACGCCTTTTTCCTTCCCCTTTCTATGGAAAATTTGAACATATTCGCGCACACAGTCAGCTATGTTCAAAAGCTTCCATAGAAAATGAATGGGGGGGGGAAAATGCCCACCCTCCTAATTCACATGCATGGCCAGCAGGCAGCTACAAGCAGACAGTGCAGGGGATTTTTACCTCCTGGTAAAACCCCTCTAAAGGGGCTCTCGATTTGGACAATTCCTATCTGGAAGAAGGCCTTGGCAAGCTGATACCAGAGTATTCCCCTGCTGGGAGCCCCAGCATTGCTTAATTATATGAAAACTTGGGGTAAGGCGACATGTATTGCCTTGTTCGTTATATTTTTTAAAAAGGGCCCCGTATCCGGTGCACTTTGTAATGCACCCGAGATGGGGGGGGGGAGGGGGGGAAAAATGGAGGCGTGTCGATCAACCCCTTTTGAAGCTACACATTTATAGTTTAATATGGCAAATGGGTGCATTACGCCTGGAAGGTAAACCCCTTTAAAAATGGTTTATTGTTTAAAAAAATCCCATTCCCGGGTATATGAAGGGGGCTTTTTGAATGGAGAACCTTTAACGTTTTTTTTTAAAGGGCTTAACCCGTGGGGCTATTATGAATAAAACAATCACAAGTGTGGTTTTGTTGCAGCGCTGCAGCTGTGACCTTGCCCTTTAAAAATTGGGACTCGTGTTAAAAAAAAAAAAAAAAAAAAAAAGTCTTAGTGGGGGGTAGGGGCTTTAAAAAGATCACATTCATTGATCACGTGACATTGCAGCCAATCACTGACCCCGACCGGGGAAGGTGACATCACTTGTAGGGAGCACTGGGAGTGACAATGGAACCGAGCGACCTCCAAAACTACATTAACAGCAGGGGGTTTTTTTTGTTGTTGTTTTGTTTTTTTACACTAGTGGACAAGTTCATTAATTGAATTCTCCAACATAATGCACCACTAAACCTAAAGTGCATAAATAAACATCCAAATCTTTGCCAAGTTTTTTTTTTTTTTTATTACAAAAGATGAAAAAATAGGTGGAATTTTTTTTTTACCATACTAAGTTGTAAATTTTTTCGCATTCTTTAAGCAATATTGCTAAATATACAAGCCAAATTTAGACTCTGCCTGTTGGGTGTTGCAGTATTTTATGCGACTGGTGTGAAGGAAGCAGCAGCCCAAGCAACCCTTCTTTGACCATACAATTCCAATTTAGATTACCACCCCAGTTTGAACAGGAACAAGTGTTTCGAGAGCTTATAGCGTCTTCTATAGAGAGCTTGTATGTAAAAAGCTGCCTAGCACATAAGACACAACGAACAATACCTTTCACATCTTTACTGTCCAGTGTTCCATTTCCCAACAGTTTGTCTTTCCAGTCACTATTTAGTAGTTTCTCTAGGGCTGGCATTGCTACAAAGAGAGAAGTATATATAGATACACAGTTCCCGGACATTGGCCAAATGCAGTTATCTAAGCAGATTGAGACACTTCAGGGCACCTTACAGGAAGGTTTGTTTATTAAAATGACAGTCAAGTTGCTTCCCTAAATTTTAGTTCTACAATAGGAATCTGCCAAACGCCTTATAATTCTGTCGACAGCGATTGTCAACTTCACTGCATACTCATTGTAACTGGAAAAAGTAATTAATCAGTGTAAGATTTTTCTAAAGAAACTTAGTTTCTCGGAGGTTATCCCAGTCTAATTGCTGATTGTTCATTAAAAGGGATGTTCCAGTATTTCAAAATGCTCATCAGTTTATGGAGTATATGATAAAAAAAAAAACAAAAAAAAAAAAAAAAAAAACCCTTCCTTTTAAAACCACTTATTCCAGTGCCGCGTCCGATCCCAATGAACCATGATCAATGGTCATGTGACGATGCAGTTAACCACAGTCCTTAGCAGTCACATGCCATACATCATAGAATAGACTGTGTTGGCCTGTGAATAGCTGCAGGGTCACGTGAACACCGAACACAACATCGACTCAGATTACGAGGAACAGCAGTGGTGCTGGAACGAGTGTATCATCCTCGAACGACTGACAAGTATTTTAGAATATCTGAACATTCCTTTAAATAAAAAAAATAAATAAAAAAAATCGGCAATACTTTCATAAATATAGTAAATTCATAAAATGTTTCATTTCCACCATACATGTAAAATAAAAATAAACCATAAATGACAATGATAAGAAAGGAGGAAATGGTTGCAATTACTCAGATCCTCACACTCAGTTTTTTTTTTTCTACTTTGCTTTTTTCTTTTAAATTCAAATTATTGATTTGAATTAACAGTTATTGATCTGAATTCAGATTATTATTGATTTGAATGAACAGTTATTGATCTGAATTCAGATTATTATTGATCTGAATTAACAGCTGATCTGAATTTAGCAGTCACTGGCTGTAAAGAAGAATTTAAAGCAGAAATGTGGGTGGGGAGGCTTACCATCATTCACGGTCTTGCTCAGTTCAAGAATTTCTTGGCGTCCATTAGAAATAGGTGCAATACTCTGAGAATTAGAGACATATGAGGATTCCTGAGCAAAATACAATGGAAACCAGAAATGAGCAAACAAAATAGCAAACATTATTAAAATATCATATTTCCATAAAACATCCTTGAAATTTTAGTCTGTTGAATACGGTCATATTTGCATTTCGAACATTGATGTCAAAGTATGCTTACACACCACATCAAAATTTATCATTGCCAATACTAAAGAAAACATTTCATGTACTCCATTGTGAACACTAGGTGGCACTGTTGTATGCTGAATAAAAAGGTGTATATTTTAAAATAAAGGGGAACAGTTTTGGACATAATTTGTAAATATAAACTACATAGATTATCTGATAAATTGATTATCTGATAATTTGTGCTATGTTCTTGTGTTCCTATGGTGGGTGGTTTTTGTGACACTATTCGTGTGTTTATCAAGATCTAATGCAATGCCAATGGAGGAATATGGATTTAAAAAAAAATGAAAAAAAAAAAAACCTGAATTTTGATAACTACTACTGATAAAAAAATAAAAAATAAAAAAAAAAAAACATTTTCATATGAGAGTATGGACTTAAAAATATATCTGCTGGTGTTTAGCAAAAACACCATTATAAATACTGCTGGTTTTCACTTTTTTTTTTTAAGGGTATTGCTAAAAGAGGGTAAAGAAGTCAATTTGGCTATTTACATTTTTTCTGTGCATTGTGTTTTATTGTAAGTAAGTACTAAATCCTCTATTCAAGGGCATAAACAGTGCAGGCTCCTAACATATATATGCATCCTCCTAGTGTATGCTAGCACCACCAGACTCAGAAAAAAATATATGTATTCAGCATCTATGAAGGAAAGCGTCCCTTAGGTTTGAACTAACATTTCAAAATTTTAAAGGGGGTTGGATTTAATTATTTTTTAGTATCATTGAACTCATTACGGCTATGTTCACTGGCTTGATTTTAGTCCACAAATGTCAAAGAACCTGATGTTTCGCATAGAATAGCCATTCTCCAGGCATGATTCCAAAAGGAAAGGCATGGGAACTATGAAGTGTGCCCAGTTGGTGCAAAAAATAGGTTGCAGCAGGGGGTGTAGAGGGGGTAGTTTTCTCCCTGAAATATAAGGGTATTTCCCAAAGGTTAATGCAGGGCGTACAGTACCCCTGAATTAGCGGGGGGGGTGGCGAAACCCTGTCATACTCGTGGCGCATAACACCGTGAATTAAAAGACATGTCAATTTATCCCACGCATACAATGATCGTATTTATGCCCCGGGGGAGAGGAGGCGTAATCCACGTTCTCTGTTCTTTAAATCTGTGGATTCCCGAAAATGATTGGGGCGCATTTCGCTCGATTTAAGAAGTACCCCCAATTGTGGCAAAAATGGACCAAAATACCCGTGTGAACATAACCCTAAGGCTACATCTGAGACTTTTTGCAGTGCTATTGATGCATGTCCATTCGGCCTTATAGTAAAAATTTAACAGATGTGCTGCCGGTTTTGTCGGAGATTTTCCTGCACATTTTTCAACATTGACTTCAAGCAGAGAAGGCAAAATCTGCTCTAAAATATGCAAATAAACCTTTTCTGCAGATTTCCCTTCTCTCCTTGAAGTCAGTGTAGAAATATATATAGCAAAATCCACAACAAAATGTGCATTGCAGCTGTCACATGGTAGCTCAATTCGTTTATTAGCTTTACAAAAAGTCCTTGTAGCTCAAACCTTAAAGGGGTTGTCTCAACATCAATTATCATACCCCAGTCCTTTTTTCGGGTTTTATTTTTTTAATTAAAGGGGTTTTGCCACAAAAAAAAAATTTAAGCGGGGAAATTGCAAATGAAAAAAAATTTTAAAATTTTTTATTATTTAAAAATTTGCCCCCTTTTTGTTTTAGCTGCTCCTTTAGTGATCTATGTTTACAGCTCATCTCCAGGGGATAGCCCAGGGCTGAGAAGATCTTCAGCCCCGGTTGCACATGCTCAGACATCACCTCTCCTCTCAGGTAGCTACTGTGTTCAAACCCCAGGTGCTGTCATTCTACTCCCGTCCTCTGTACTCCTTAGTAATTTGTAAAATAGTGGGAAATAAAAAAAAGAAACCTCAATGAGGTATGTGCATTTATAAAGAGAAAAAAAAACAAAAAAAAAAACACAGGTTTGGTTCCTGCTGTGATTTGAACCAAGGACCCTTGTGCCATAAGCAAAAAACTTTATCTCTCAGCTACTCACAATGCTTTACATAAACAGACCTTTCTTTGACTACAGAGAGGGAAAGGGCCCCTGGTGATGTCATCCTGCTGGGTCACATGATATGCAATTCAAACAAATCACGTACGCCCCCTTCTGAGCACACAGAGCTAAAGAGCTGGACACAGGAGGTATGAAATGAGATCGTGGCAAAACCCCTTTAAGGGGCGTGTTTACTGGCCTGCCGGGACAAGCTGCTGAGGACACCAGGTCTGTAGTTATAGCGACCAGCGCTGACAACCTATCAGGAGAGACTGAACAGGACTGTAGCTATAGCGACCTGAGGAGCTGATGCAGCCCATACAAGAGGGGATATCTCAGAATGATTTGGACACTGCTAATGGACACACATTGTAAATTGTCTTGTTTTTGCAAGATCTTCAACATAAAAAGCAATCCTTGTAGTGAAACAACCCCTTTAAGTCACGTGTCAGTGTGGTTCTGGCCACATCACAACCACAATGTGACTGCTAGGTGTAAACCAGGCCTGATAACTTTGTAGGGTGAATTCACATCAAGACGCATTTGTTGAAAAAAAATGTCTGGTGACCAAAAATTAGTCCAATACACAAGAATGAGTGTGTTTCTGCAAGAACTATTCAGATTAATGGAACGGTCACCCTTATAATCCAACTACAAATGCCTGACTCACCTGAATAAATGAATCCTGCTGTAAAGTTGCTAAATTACTCGCATGTTGTAAGACCTCATCTTTAGAATCTTCTTCCATCTTGGGACAGGATCCTGCTGGCGAGACGGATGCCATCAAAGAAACACTGCAAAAAAAGGGTTCAAAAACAGACATGGAGTTTTTGGTTTCCATAGTTTTTAACATGAAATACATAAAATGATAGCAAGGAAAACAAAAACTAAATAAGAATTAGACATACTTACAGTAATTTTTTGAATAAAAAAATAAAACTCAATCTAGAATTGTGTCATCAGCCACATCAAATGGAAACAATCAACAGTAAACATCCCATGTTTCCTAGGATTGAATTACTGTATTAACGACAATTTCATCAAGGGACATAGTTAAAACATTAAGTTTGACATACGGAAACAATTAACAGAAATTAAGAAGTTAAAGCTCCATTGTAAATGTCCCATTCATTACATACCCTGTTTCCCCAAAAATAAGACAGTGTCTTCTATTAATTTTTGCTCCCAAAGACTTATTTTTAGGGGATGTTTTTTTTTTTCTATGAACAATAATTCACATTTATTGTTGAACAAAACATCAACATGTATTAATATACTGTAGTGATTTCATCACAGACATCAGCATAAGCAGCTCGGAATTTCATAACTCAAAATGCACTAAGTCTTATATTCGGAGGAAACAGGGTAGTCTTGTCAACCAGCTTAGGCTGGAGTAAGGGTGTTTTATTATCTTTCTAGCTGCCTCTTTAGAGATACTAATTCTCCTTGTGGAGATCCAGCTGGTAACAAGTCTTTAGGGCAAGGCTCTCTATAAGTCACAATGGAGAGGTTATTGTTTTACTTGTGAAGGACAGCTATTTAGCATGCTAACAGCTTAGATTTCTGTATAAAAAAACCTGCCTTTGCATATAAAAAAAAAAAAAAAGTGTCTCCTGCTAGGTTTGTCTTATGAATCATAATGCAGGACATAGATTTAGAGGCATAAAAAAAGTGCCAAGAATGTAACAATGTAATTGGCAACTCATTTAGAACAGTAAATCTTAAAAAAAAAAAAAAAAAAAAAAAAATATGAAATAGCGCCAGACTGTAAAAGTTATCTTGCATACTATCCCATTTGAACTGCCGCTCCGGAGCTCCGTGGCAATCTGCTTCCTTTACTTTTAGGTCTTTGGGCCCCAAAGCAGAATGGAGGGGGGGGGCCCCTTTGTGTGTTATGACGAGAAAATTTTGCAGGTCTTTTAGCGGGGGGGGGACTTTTTGGAAGGGGTTATATGTTTTTGAAGGGGCCCGGGATTTTAGAATTTTTTTAAAAACCCTTTGCTTCAAAAAAACTGGGGGAGATTTATTAAACCAAAAAAAAGGATATTTAAAGGGCATTCCCCAAAGGCACAGAGCAAATACGTTGCTCTGTTTTTTTGGAGCCGTTTTAAAACGGCCCGGGGTTGCGGGGGGAAAAAACCTCCCCTTCCCCAAATTAAAAAAATTTATATTCCGCCCAAAAACCAGGGAGAAAAAAATGAAACCTTTGGGGAATGTTTTTGCCGCCCAAAAGTTTCCCAAAAAACCCCCCCCCCTGGCGGAAAACCCGTGCAGTGGGGACCGCCCGAGGGGTTTTCCACTAAAAAGGGGGTTTTCTCACTTTCCTGATTTTTCCCCATGTTTTTTGGTTTTACTTTGAATTTGGGGGTGTTTTTTTACGGCCTTTCCAACTAGGCCTGCAGTTTGGGGGGAAAACCAAAAAGGGCTGTAGCTAAGCGACCTGAGGAGCTGAAAGCAGCCCATACCCAAAGGGGGGTATCTGGGTTTTGGTAGGGGCATGGTTTTAAAGGATAATTTTGCAAAAATGACTTGTTTTTGAAGTTTTTTAACCCTAAAAAGAATCCCCTTTTGTGAGACAAAACCCTTTTTAAAGGGTTTTGATTAAAAATTTTTACATTTGGGTTTTAAAACGCATTTTAAAACAAAAAAAAATCTTTAAAAAAAAAAAACTGTGGGTATCCCCCCCAAAAAAACCCACCAACATCTAGCACACAACAAACACAGGTTCCCCCAAACCCCTGAAAAATTTGTGGGGGGTCTGTTTTGGGTAAAAATTTGTTAAGGGGCCAATTTAAAAAGTGGGGAAAAACAAAAGGGGTTGGGTTTTTTAAAAAGAAAAAAAAATTTTTATTTTTTTTTTTTCCCCCTTTTTATTTTTTGTGGGGTTTTTTATGTGGTAAAAGAGGGGGGGTTGGTGTGGGTTTTGGGGGGGGGGGGTTTTTTGGTTTTCTTTTTTTTTCTATTTAAAAAATGTTTGATTTAAAAGAAAAAAAAACCCCCCCCAAAAAACCCCCAAAAAATTCCCTTTTAACCCCTTTCCCCTTTCCCCTGCTTTGCCCAAGGGCCCCAATTTTTTCCCAAAATTGGTTTTTTGCCCCCAATTTTCATTTTGGTTTTAAGGGTTTTAGAAAAACCCTTCCCCAACCCCCAAAAACCGGGGCCCCCCCCGGCCCCCAATTTTGAGCCCTAGCCTGCCCCCAACCCGGGGGGGAACCCCTTCCCCGTTTTTTGAAACCGGGCCCCCCAAAGGGGTTTCCCCCCCAAAACCCCAAAACACCCAAAACGGGACCTATTTTAGCTTGGGAAATGGCCCCAAAAAGGGCCGAAAAGTCAGATTTTTCTATTGATTAATTCCCCCCCCCCCAAAAAACCTTTTTTACCAAAAAGGAAATTTTTCCCCCCACACGCAATTTTTTTTCTTTTAATTGGGCGTTTTTTTTTGGGGGGTTTTCGCTGTCATTACAAAGCTTTTTGAAGGAATTCTAATTTGTCTTTGGGTTTGGACCTGGTGGGAGCTGTTCCCCCTTTTCCCGTGGGTTTTTTTGGGGGTGAGCTGACCTTTTTTTTTGTTTTTACTGTGGTATTGTACCTTTTAGAGCCTCTAAACAATTCCTGGTTAGGCTTTTGGGGGGGTTTCCAAAAGCTCTTGTAGTTTGGGCTGTCGTGTGTATACATATATGCACACATTTTCATTTTTATCATTTCCTCTGATACTTACATAATGTAAAATCTGATTTAAAAATGAAATAAAAATAAAAGCCTCATCTATCACAAAAAAGCCAAAAATATTGAACAGCATATGCGAGACAACATTATGGCCTTTAAACCCATATGTACTATTAAAATGGGCCTAGTCAGGACGGTGGTTAATGGCACAGTCAGTAAGTGGTTTATCTGTCTAATTCCTGGGAAGCGTACACTTAGGCTATGTTCACACGGCTTAATTGCGGGACGTAATTACGTCCCGCAATTACGCCGTGTGGACGGGGGCGGGGGAGCGGGGGAGTGAGCGGGGGGGCCGGCACTTCGCCGGCCCATAGACTTGAATTGCTAGCGGCGCGTATTTGCGGCTAGTAATTCACATGTCAATTATCTCGCGGGCGGGGAGAGGAGCGTAAATCCATAGTTCTCTATGAGAACTGTGGATTACCGTAATGAATGGGCCGTTTTCGGCCCGAAATTGGGCACTTC
Source organism: Phyllomedusa bahiana (assembly GCA_025379985.1). NCBI lineage: Eukaryota > Metazoa > Chordata > Amphibia > Anura > Hylidae > Phyllomedusa > Phyllomedusa bahiana. Next base: position 94,781 of record JAODAL010003959.1, read on the forward strand.
GGTGCATAATTACGGACCGAAATACGGCCCATTTTAAGCTGTGTGAACATGGCCTTAAACTAGACAGTCTAAAAATGTACCAGATTAATCACTATGATTAAGGGTGAACAAACACCCGAAACGCGTTAGCCGTCTCTTATGCTTTGAGGATTCAGTGTGCTCATGGGAACGCTCGTATTTTTATTGCATTATCAATAAAGGATTCATGTTTTATTCTATACTTGGCTGGTGGTTATCGATGCATTACAAAGCTTTTTGAACGAATTCTAATTACGTCTTGGACTCTGGACGAATGCGAGCTGATTCCACCATTACAGCTGGATTGTTTTGGGGGTGAGCTGACCTTTTGTTTGTTTCTACTGTGCTATGTACATATTAGAGCCTCTAGCACTTCCTGGTTAGGCTGTGGGTGTTTCTATAGCTCTGCTATTCCTTGCTGATCCTGTTGCAGTGACATGAGTGCTGGATGTTTTTAAACTGTAGTGCACAAGGCTATAGAGCTCTAGAGTGCTAAAGCTTGTAAGTAAGTTAGGTAAACAAGCTATAATCTTTCAAGTTAAGGAAGACAGCAGGAAGCCAGGCATCATCCACACCACTGCAGCAGCCTGTGAGAGCAGAGAGAGGTGGCAGGCAAGGGAAGCATGTGTACAAATACAGGAGATAGGATCTACTCCGAAAAGAAGAAAAATCAGAAAATCAATGTATTTGTTAATAGTCTTTAGCTTTATACATGAAGGCAAAGATCTATAATCAATAAAGCACATACAATAAATGTAGGCACGTGCACCCGTTCACCCGCAAAAATGGTGAAAGAATTGTGGTGCATCTTCCTTGATAATCTGCCCCACTATCTTCAATGTGTTCGGTTACTTGCAGTTCTTATGGAGCTGCTCTAACCTATACAGCCAATTTCTGAATCTAAGGCCATGTTCACACGGCTTATTTTGGGACATATTTCAGCCCGTAATTCTTGCAGTAATGCGTGAATTACGGGCTGAACTAGGTCCCAGCCATTACGGTAATCCACAGTTCTCATAGAGAACTATGGATTACGTCTCCTCTCTCCACTCGGACAATACGGCGAGCGGGGAGAGAAGTGACATGTCAATTATTCACGCCGTGAAAAATGAATGTCTATGGGCGCTGGAGCACACGGCGTAATTGCGGGCGAAATACGTCCCACAATTACACCGTGAATAAGCCGTGTGAACATAGCCTGCTGTAAAGAGGCTCGTTGCATCACTGGGAATAGGGAATTCCTGAGAACAGTAGGAATTATATATCAGTTTGCAGCCATAGAGTACGTTTCCAACTCCAAGTAGATGAAGGGAATTTGAAAAGTCTTAAGCAACCAGGTAAGAGCTGTCATGCGGCACCTGTATTTCAGTTCATTACACTGAATCCTACACAATGAATCAAACGAGAACTGAACGGATCTAGTGTGCCAAGGGAGAAAGTTCAACTAAAGGAAGTTAATTCATAGCTCAAAGTTCAAATCCATTGTCGTTTGTCATGGTGCACATTGTTGTGCTCGTTCTTCTTCTCAACCTACTGAAAAAAGGGAGGAACAGGGAGCTGTAAAGGAGGAAATCATAGATGAAGGAAGAAAAAGGAGATCCACATCACACACATTAGAGGCCGAGTAGAACACGTCACATGGGATGACATCCCAATTACAGACATCATTATAGATTAGTAACTAGATGCATTAGCCTGTTAATGCCTCCCTGGAACCATTCTCTTGCCTGTGTTTGCTCAGACCTTTCCTCCTTATGAACACCAGCACCTCCGCGATACAGGAGGGAGTGCAAAAGCTTCCCAGTGGAGGCAAAGCAAGGAGAGGCCACTCAGCAAGGGGCAGAGGACGCAGAACAATGAGCGGACAAACTCACCAAGGAAGTATGACAAGGACACAATGGGGCATTGTGCTAATGTTCCGCTGCCAGGAACCTGTGCGCTCACACACAGACATGTATCATTTAACCTCATACACTATACCTACAATGCATGACTCACACACCTATAGGTCAGCGCCAATGACAGATGCACAGCTCTCCAAGCGGCTGCATATAGATCTTCTCAAATGGTATGAGGAGCCCTCCATACGTTACCACGGCTAGCTCTTAGTTTCCATCGCTTATCTTTCACTCCCTCTCTTACCCTTCTTCATTCTCTCCATTTTCTCCTCCCTCCCCCTACCAATCAGGCCTGTTCCTGCCCTGCAGGTTGCTGTGGGGACTCTGCCTTTGCTAAGGATGGCATTGTTAGAGTACAATGACTTCCCCCACCCTCACTCCATGCTCCGAGCCTCTCCCACATTCCTCGCACTCCGCCGCTGATCACCAGGGAAGGGAAAACACAAGGGACACTTTCCAACACCCATGTTAATAACAACGTTCACATACAACTAGGGCTTTTCAGATCTTTTGGTCTTATTCCTCTCGCTCTCTATGTGCCAGCATTTTCTTTACTTGTTTTGCATTCTCTGTGCTGTATATATTCTACAAGTGAATCACAGAGCAGCTCAAAAGTGACAAATAATCACATAATAAAACTGTTACAAGTGTCCGATAACACTTTTGATGAGCAGTAGACCATTGGTGGTATGCATAACCACAAGATCTTGCTTCAGATTAAAGGGGGAAAAAGATTTTTTACCTTGAGTCATCCTATCAGTCAATATTGCTGTGAATTTATGCATAGTATACAAGAGGTGGATGAATTTTTCTCTGATGTTCTGCTGTTGACTGACCTTATTAAGGAAAGTTTAAACATTGTTTATTTTCCCAAATGGAAAAATCTGCAGAAGAATAAGGGTATGTTCACACAGGCTAATTTCAGCACACATTCGCCACCTATTTGTGCTGTAATACGGGCAAAACGCGTGCCGAAATTACAGTAATCCATAGAGAACTATGGATTACGCCTCCTCTCCCCGGGCTTACAATACTTATCACTTATTCGCAGCTCGTAATGACAGTCTATGGGGCGGGTGGGCTGCCGCCCCCCCGCGTCGTGGGAGTACGGGCCGATCAGTGCGACTCCCAAACACCCGGCGTAATCATAGCCTAAGAGGCAATACCCTGGATTGGACGTGGTTTAGCTCCATTTCAGGGGGACTAATCCTTGATACCGGGGGCTTCCAAAATTTGTAAAGAACAGAAAATACAGGTTTGAGTTTTAAAGGGAACCTGTCACATAGTTTTTGCCCCCCTTGCTGAGGGCAGCACAAGCTAGTGTCAGACCTGCTGTTTCCAGCTCTGTGTCCGTTATCCTGTAAGATGCTGGAGTTTTCGTGTATTTAATGCTCAAATCTGCCGTGTTCAGCCAGAAGAGTCATTCATAGAGTCATTCAGTGTCAGTTTTTTTCAAACCCCGCCAATCTGAGGCTAGCCCCGCCCACCTCAACTGACAAACCTATTACTTTGAATAGGTAGAAACATGTGAATAACTGTCAGTGGGCGGGGCTAGCCTTTGGTGGGCGGAGCTAACACCTACTCATGAATAAGATTTGAGGGGTAAAAGCTCTAAAACTGCTGCATCTTACAGAATAAGGGACACAGCGCTGGAAACAGCATGTCTGCCACTAGCTTGTGTGGCCTCAGCAAGGGGGCATAACCTATGTGACAGGTTCCCTTTAACAGCCAAACAGGACGGCTTTCAACAAGATGGAAAATTGATGGTCATCCATTTTGCATGCTTATTTAAAATTGCTAACTTTGATCACCCATGTAAACTATAGGGACTACTATAAGATTCTAATATCCATAACATTTGCCCGATGTGGAATCTGAGCAGAATCTGCGTCAGAGAATGGACATGTTAATTTTTTCCATAGATGTAATTGTATCGGGTTTGGCTTTAAAATCTGTTGTATGAATATAATCTTAGGACTTAATTGTATTCTTCTTGTCATTAGCATGAAACTTTGAAAACATACTATGTGAACTGGGTTATGTATAGATACTAAAGTGATTAGCTGATGTGACCCTCGCCTGGACCTCCTTGACACAGCAGTTACTTGTGTGAAAGCAGTGTGACCACAAACATACCCGAACGTATTATTACATGCTCCCAGTAAAACAAACATGTTTTACATGGTTGGGCTAAAACAGTTGGAGCTTCGGCTAACACTGAAGTGAACGGAGCAGACCACACTGTATGAAGCCCATATGTTAAGAGAGGCCATATGTGCAGGGGATGTCGGATTCATTTAAGCTGATGCTTTGAATTATGGTGTTTACGATCGAAAATAACTAGAGATATATAATAAGAATCAGCCAAAAAGGGTACTCCCAATTATAAGCTTCGTGTCAGGAAACCCTGCAAACAGTGACCATTGCAGTTTTGTCAGCCTGCTATCATATGCTCTGTCCCTGGTGTTTTAGTAGCGCTTCCCCTTTTAGGTTAAAATGCAAAATGGGAAAGTAAGGGGGACATGTATGAAAACGGTCTGGGTCTAAGACTTTCTTTGTTGCCTATAGCAACCAATCAGAGCTCCCCTTTTATTTTATCAGAGCATTATATGAAATGAAAGGGGTGCGCCGATTGGTTGCTATGGACAACAAAGTAAGTCTTAGGCCAAGACAGTGGTGGCCATAAGGGCATGTTCACACGGTTTATTTTGGGGCGCGTTTCGCAGCGTACTGCGCTAAATATGTGGGGAAATGCGTCCCATAATTACGGTAATCCATAGTTCTCCCCACTCGTACAATACGATCGCATTGTACACGCGAGGAGATAAGTGACATGTCAATTACTTGTGGCGAATACGTGCTGCGAGTAATAAATGTCTATGAGGCCGGCGGCCTGGCCTCCCCCCACAGGATTACGCGTATTAGTGCGACTCCGGCGTAATTGCGGCCGTACTGTACTGCAATTACGCCGTGTTTAAGAAGAAAAACAATTACTTTAAAGGGAACCTGTCACATATATTATGCCCCCCTTGCTGAGAACGGTACAAGATAGTGTCAGACCTGCTGTTTCCAGCGCTGTGTCACTTATTCTGTAAGATGCTGTAGTTTTAGAGCATTTACCCCTCAAATCTTATTCATGAGCAGGTGTTAGCCAAAGGATAGCCCCGCCCACTGACAGTTATTCACATGTTTCTACCTATTCAAAGTAATAGATTTAGCAGTTGAGGTGGGCGGGGCTATCCTCAGATGGGCGGGGTTTGAAAAAAACTGACTCTTTGAATCGCTCTTCTGGCTGAAAACTGCAGATTTGAGCATTAAATACATGAAAACTTCAGCATCTTACAGAATAAGGGACAGCGCTGGGAACAGCAGGTCTGACACTAACTTGTGCTGTCCTCAGCAAGGGGGGCATAATCTATGTGACAGGTTCTCTTTAAATCACTACAACGCAGTTGGAGACCGAAGTCTTCGCGGATGGTTTTATTGCACTGCTTTTAAGAATGTGAATAGCGCCTTTAAAGCAGATCTGGCAGCACAATACCCTGACCTATTTACATGGGGCAGCATATTATGATGACAGCTTCACTGAACTATTAGACAAAATGGTAAAACACCTAGGATTCATAGCTATTCGTCTCCTCAGCAATGAGCAGTGTACTTTGTCTTAGACTAACTAACATTTTGTGCTAATATTATAGTGAATTGGTCTCTATAATTTATTCCTCTCACATAGTGTAGCATATAACAGTGTCTTAACATGAAGACGGTTTTACACAACATAATTCTAGAGTATCTTTAATGAGAACACAGTGTGCTTTTGGGTTTTCCTGCTTGGTATTGACACTTGGGTGTGTCCCTGCACAGTCTGACATTGTCCAATCAGTGCTGACAAGAGTCGGTGTGTGCAGGGACACAGTCATTTGACAAGGATGACTGGTAACACCCAGTTGTCAATTTATTCACACATTTCTAGAAGGAAGAACTGTTATTTCATAGGGCCCACAATTAAGAACTAAAACAGAATATGTCAGGAGTGGCAACAGATCCTTTTGAAAAAAAAATGTTGTCTTTTTTTAAATTACCTTTGTTCTTGTAGGTTTCCAAAACAGCATTTGAATGCATCCTGCTTGACTGATGAATCCATTCAAGCAAACACTAGAAGATAAAAATGTTTGTACAAGTTACATGCAGCTGTACAACTAAGCTGTAAAATCAATTCCAGTAAAGAAGCTAAAAAATACTAAGCACCTGGTGCCTCATGGAAAAAAAAAAATATATATATATATATATATATATATATATATATACATACACACACACATACATACTCTGCTTACTGTGTCTCCCTGGTTTTCTGTTCCTATTCTACCAAATGAGGAAGTCACCGCTGCAGCTGCTGATTGGCTGTAGTGGTCACATTCCCCTCCCTTTCCTTCGAATGGTGATGTAAGTAGAGGCATATGACCGTAGGAGCCAATCAGCGGCTGCAGTGGTGACCTCCCCGTTCAGAAGTGACGGCATGTCAATACAAGATCATGAAGACGTGGCACTGGAACCGGAGAGGGTTTTTTTTTTTTTTTTTTTTTTTTTTATTACTGGGGCCTCCAGGAGGTGTTGGGATGATTTTAAAAGAAGACAAACCCTTTATTAACCTACTCCTGAAGTAAAAGTATCTGTTGTCAGAACTGGTTAGTATTATCAATGGCAAAGAGGAGCGATGGCCTTAATTAATGCAGCATTTACTTATCCATTTAGATAGCACTGTTCTATTCCACAGCACTGCATAGAGATTGCTGTAATTTACATTGCTTACAGTCCAAATTACAGATTAACCTGCATGTTTTTTGGAGTTTGGGGGAAACCGGAGTAGCCAGAGGAATCCCATGCAAACAAAGGGAGAACATAAACTCCAGGAAGATATCCTCCATTGGATTTAAACCCAAGACCCCAGTACTGCAAGGCAACAGTACTAACCACAGAGCCAACATGTTTCCCATAGCAAGTATAGGAATCCTCTGTATTCCAACTATTCACTGCTGCTAACCCAATGGTACGACATTTTTGCTGTGGTTTTATTTAATAGCATAGTACTTTACGTATTAAGGCTGGGACTACGTGGTAACCTTAGTTGCACTACATCAAGATTGCAAGGTCTTGCTCCTAAAGCTAGGTCTACACGGCACTGGACAAAAAAACTAAGTGAAAACCAAATCCTAAGGCTATGTTCACACGGCTTAATTGCGGGACGTATTTCGCCCCGCAATTACGCCGTGTGTATGGGGTGGGGCGGGAGGGCCGGCAGCCCACCGGCCCCATAGACATGCGTTATTCTCGGCGCATATACGCCGTGAATAACTGACATGTCATTCTCTCCCCGCTCGGCGTATTGTCCGAGCGGGGAGAGGAGCTGTAATCCATAGTTCTCTATGAGAACTGTAGATAACCGTAATGACTGGGACGTATTTCAGCCGGTAATTCGCACAATACGGCGCGAAATACGTCCCAAAATAAGCCGTGTGAACATAGCCTAAGACTGAGTTTTTTGTCCAGTGCATGTCAAAAAAACGGCTCAAAACCCAACTGTTTTTTTTGGCACTTTTTTTTTTTCAGCATTAAATTGCTATAGTTTTCTGCAAAAAAACATCTGGCAGTTTACATAGACTTCAATAGTAAGTTTTCTGCCCTGTTGCTCTTTGCAAATGATGTTCTGTGGAGACTACCGAACGTTTTTTTACAATTAAAGTCTATGGGATCTGTTCTCAGTTGTTTTTTCCAGCAGTTTCAGAAAACGAAAATAGCAGAAA